>JAVSBS010003813.1:34811-53856 GCA_033124195.1 Coracias cyanogaster | reverse complement strand
AGTGGGAGGTGTCCCTGCCATGGCAGGGGGGTTGGAACTAGATGATCTTTAAGGTTCCTTCCAACCCAAACCATTCTCTGACTCTATGATTTTACTTCCTCCTATGGTGCCCAAGGTCACTGCTAAATGTTGTGTACCACATTGGGGGTGCAGGAAGTAAAAGGCCGCACTTGTGGGAAGGAGTAAACAGGACAGGTGACCCTAAACTGACCAACAATGTGTTCCATTCCACATACGGCATATTTGGTAAATAGCTGAGGGATCACAAGGGTCAATCTCCCTTCTTCAGTGGCTGGTGTCCAAGGAGGATTTTGTCTGTTCTCCCTTCAATCCCGATCTCAGTGTTCCTGAACCCAGTTCCAGAATCCAGCTCCTGCACCCAGTTCCTGTCTGGCACTGAGTCTAGTCTGGGACTTCCCCAGTGCCTGCTTCACAGCATCAGGAATGATGGTGACTTAATTGCCACTCAGGTATGTTGAGTTCAATATTGGTTTTGTATATATTTGAATATGTTTCATGTTATTGTTACTATTTTTTAAAGCTGTTTTAGTTTTCCAATCATGCTTTAGGTTTTCTCCCCCTTCTCTGCTAGTGCAGTGGGAACAGATCTCTTCTGTACGTGAGGCAGAGGATGAGGCTTGCAGACCAGCTGTGTGTACTGTCACTGGGGTAGGTCACAGTGAACTAGTGCTTACATTATCTCCCTCCTGAACAAGAGCAGACAGGCCCTAAGGCCACAGTATCTGCATTGCTGGCTCTGGCAGCCCTGGGGAACAACCTCAGTTCCTCTGCCACAAAGGACTTCGGCAAAAAGGAGCTGAGGCAGGCGTTGATTCGAGGATCATTCCCATTTTTGCTGTGCTGAAGCTTTAGGGAGGAACTTGACTGGCATGTTATCCTGTTGGCAGCTTCATCACTAAATTAGCTGGCAACTTATGAAGTGGCAATGCCAAAAGCACAGCAACGTAGGGAGCCTGGCCACAAGAAGGTGTATCAAGACACCAAGCAAAACTATCCTTCTATCTAAGCTGCAGTATAGCTTTACATGTTTATGGGAAAAGCCCTTAAGGCTGTCAGTCAGAGGCTTTCAACTTAATTTTGCAAACACCGTTAAGTTTCCAGGACTTGAGTCTTTTTTGTACAAGGTGATGAAAAACACAGGAACCAGGCTCAGCAGGGACAGTGACCTTCAGAGCAATTGAGATCCCTGGCTCAGCACTACACCAGGACAAATCATTTTCAAAAACCTCATTTTCCTGCCTGCAGGTTACAGTACACTCACAGAGGCAGAGAGCTTGTCACTGGCCCTAATCTAAAGCCTGTCCTTCCTGACTTGGTGTTTGCACTCCATGCCCACGCTGGCATTTCCCTGCTGGGGGAATCCAGGTCCTTCAGAGCACTCCCACCCCTGGGCAGGGAGCTCATGGGGCGTGCAGCCACAGCATGTGCACAGCGAGAGACAGCTCGTCTACCGGCAGTGTTTGGCAACGTGGCATGATTTCACAGAGGACGCTCCATCTGTCACTATGTTCTGCAGCAGAGCCTGACCTCGCTAGCACTAAGGAAGCCCCAGTAGATTAACATTTAATGATGCTTTCAGTTTCAGCCCTTGTAATTTTTCATCATTCAGAGGGCAGACATAGAAGAGGAAGAAAGTCATATATTATGTACAGCATATGCGTCTTCATCTTGCAACCATCTCCTTTAATATGCTTGACTTGGGTAAGTTCGGAATTTTTCTTCTTTCTGCATTGAAAAAATTTCTCTACATATAGTTTACTCAGAAACAGAATATCATCTGCTTCTTGTATACACAGATCGTTTTTGTTTTGATTTGTGTAACCATGATACCTAATTCAGTTTAAATAAGTAAACACAGCGGGTACGGTTCTTGGTAGCTAATAGAGGCGAAGAAATTAAACCTCACCAGGACAGACAGATTGAGTGAGCTCCCTTAGGTCACTCTTTGTTGTCTTGAAAAATACATTTAACCAACTAACTTAATGCAAAAAGAAATCCTTAAGGGACAGCAAAGTGACCCAGAAATGCAGAGTTTGCATTCTTTTTGTTAAGTATTTCTGCTCATTTTTGTATTTTCTGCTTGTGAAGCATTCATCTTGTGCTCTGTGTTGAGAAGCATGAGTGGACAAAGCGCCCAAAGGTCTGCTCTGCCCTGGGCCTCCTTCCTTTGTCGACAAGGAAAGACCACTAGTGCTACATGGAGCACCAGCTGATGTCAGTAAGACTACAAAAACAGAAACCCTTTGAAGAAATAACACTACAGTACAAAAGCTCATTAACTGTATACTTAGTGGTTTGACTAGACCCCTGATCATTTAGGTTAGTGTTTGTGAACTAGAATAGTGAACTAGTGTGCATGAGAAAGCACAGGGACAACAGTGGTGGCCCAAAAGGAGAGAGAAACATAAAAGTCAGGAGAAACACAAAATCCTAAGCTTCTGAACATTTCTGAAAGATGAGGGCATGAATTTTGAGTTAGGCATGATATTTACTAAGAGCCAAAGTAAAAGACTGAACCTTAAAGGAGGTAGATCACAAAGGAAATTGATAAGACTACAGCCAAGAGGATAATTTGAGCTGCTTCAGCCACGGTGCTGTAGGGGGAAGCTAGATGAGAACACATCTTCCCTGTAGGAGGCCACAAGGAAAGAGCATCAACTGAATGCTGCTACCAGAGCCCAGCTGCTATGTGTAATATGTTACAGAAAATGCCTGAGATGGGAAAAGTTCCAGTGAAAGTAAGAGCTGTGCAGTCATGAGGAGGAAACAGGGCAATTAACCTGCCCTACCCAGTAGTCTTTTGGGGTTTGGCTTTTTCAAAGTAGTGCCCATGAGCCTTCAGCAGCCAGCCAAGCAATGCTCGCCAGCACCCTATCAGCAATGAGGTTACCACAGCAAGCTGCTACTGTAAGTTTCTATGCCTGAAGAAATCAGAGCTTCAAAACTACTTTAAACACCTGGAAAACTGACAAAAGTAAATTGGGAAGAAGAGAAGTCAGAACAAACTTTTTCGCATCCAAGACCCTCCTAAGTAAGAAAAAGGAATTGCTTTTTGAAGATAAAAATTGCAAAATCATATGGTTGCAGCAGACTTCAAACCAGCCTAGAAACTGAGAAATGTGACTTCAAGGAAAAGGCACCCTACAAGGAAAGAACAGCTCCATTCACCAAAGACTGATTCCCAAGTAGTAGGAGGTTGTGTTCAACAGTGCAAGTCATAGCAGAGTTGCCTCACAGGAAACTTCCTTCTTCTTGGTGTCATGCAAGGCCATGGTTTTAACTCTGCAGGTACTTCACATCTTCAGGGCCCATCTCTGTCCTACTCTGTTGTTGGACAGATACTCGTGCAATGGTGAGAGACACACTCAGCTGAAGCATATCATTCCCCAGAGTGAGAGAAAAGCTTCTAGTAAACTTTGGGGCCCTGACTCTTCAACCTGCTAATCTTACAGCCCTTTGCTAAACCCCAATGCAGATAGCAATGGCATAGAATTCAAAAGGGAATTTATTCTGAGTAGTAAAAATGGATGTTTGCGGTTAAGTGAACTACAGAAACAATAGAGTAAAGCCTAAGACCAAGCCAGACTTTCTGTAGCAAAATTCTGAGGTATGAGTATGCATTATTTTGTAAGCATCCATCATCATTTTTTACTTTCTCTGCCCCAAATGCATGCACTGACACAGCCCCCACAGCAACATACAGCAGGGAGGTAAGAGTGCAGCAAAGACCTGTAGGCATATCGCTCTACCTATGTAACATTAACTGGGTACTGTCTTTAAGAGTAGGATCTTGGCCAAAGTATAGGTGGCATAACTACAAGATATAATCACATTAACTACCTCTAGATCCAAAGATATCCAAACCACCCAGCAAGAATATCTACAGTCTTAAATAACCTTGTGAGAAATCAGGAAAATATAGATTATACTTAGTTACTGCCTCATTTTGTTAACAAGAGATAATTGAAAAAGCACATGCTAAAGTGACTGCCTAATCATCACATCAAATTAGCGGGAAAAAAAAAAAATCAATTCATCGTGATCAAATAGTTATTTACAAAAAAAGGAACAACACGCAGAGCACATTCCTTGTTCGGTGTGCATCTCATCCAGTCTGGACAAACAGCCTTTGTGCCAGGAGCTTTGCAGAGCAAGAAAGATCAAGGCTGTGCCCAAGTAGCCTTTGGAAGAATTTGGGGAATCAGAGCATCCTTCCCACTGCTTCATTACCTTCCGCTTAAGAATGTTTCCCATCCCTTTGCTGTGCATCCTGGGGAACCTCTGACTCCTAGATCAGTGCTCCCCCTTGCCAGCAATACCCTGACCCCATCCATTCTGCCATCAAGGTAAAGGCAATGAAGATCCACATGAAGAGCTTACATGATTCGATGCCTCCAAAAGGAACGACAAGGCGTATTGACAACAAGAGCCCTCTGTCACCCCTATCCCCTGATGATATTCTCTTATTCTAGGTTTCCAGCGAGGAAATCTGTCGGCCAAATGCATAATGAATTATTTGTAAGCAATTTAATCTGAAGAGCTTTGTTGCAAACTCATGTAAGGTTTTGCAGATGTAACAAAGCGTTCAGGGGACAACTTATTTTAGGAATGAGCAATATGCTCTAGGCAGAAATCTCAATTTGTAAATACTACATTCTGGCCCAGCAGATTTCCTTCCTGATAGACCATGACCACTTCATAATTCTAGGGCAAAACCATGAAGATTAATAAAAAGCAGAAAGAGGATTTTAATCAACACAGCCAGCTGGTCTGTGGTTTAGATTATGTTGTGGAATGGAAAGTGTAACATTAAGATTGAATGAAAAATGCAAAGCACTGATTACCCTGCAGAGTAACTCTACCAGCTAAATTAACATTAAACTCAAATTTGCAAATCCTATGCTTATATTACTGCGTGTAAACAATTGTGATATATTTAACATCAACTAGAAATTAAAACATCCACCTCTAAAATAATGAGTTTTGTTTTAAATCCTGTTCATAAAAGTCACTTTCCTTTCTACCTGTTACTAAGAGGATGACCTATTTTAAATCTCATCCTTTAAAAGTTCCTTTTTTGGAGGGAGGAAAGCAGCACACAGGACGGCTGGAAAGCAACTAGTGCAGGAAGAGGAGAGAGAGCCTGCTCAAAGCCTGGGAGCAGGAAGATGAAGGCTTTTCCAATACCAGGACATGCAGCCAAAGGATGGGAGCTGTGGTCTGCAGATGAACAGCTCTGGGTGCCTGGGAGAAGGTAGTTTCTCCAGAAGAACCGACCCAGAGAAGTGGCAGAGGCTGCGGCCTGGCTGCTGCTCCTGGCGCACAGATGCAGGCTGCTGTCATGTCAGCTGCTGCAGGGTGGAGGGAGAAGGGTGGAAACAAGCTAGTTGGACCCAGGCCAAGGAGCAACAAAAGGCTTGTGTGCCATTGCCACATCACCCTGCCCCACCGATCGCCTAGCCTGCAGAGCGCCATAGCAACCAGGGTTAAAACTGGGTCAGAATTGCCAGTGCGAAACATGTTATTTTGAATATAGAGCTTTGGTTCAAGCTGAAAATGTTCGTTCATGTGCTATTTTGACAGAAAACATGCTATTTGGGGAAGCTGGAAGGGAGGTTAGGAGGCTATATTTATGGGGACATCAGTGCCCAAAGTGCTGTGAGTGTATGAGTTTTTCTTTTTTTAACCTACACTGGACCTGAGCAGTGGTGGAGTCCCCATCCATGGGGTTATTTAAAAGACATATAGACACAGTGCTTATGGATATGGTTTAGTTGAGGACTTGTCAGTGTTAGGTTAATGATTGGACTTGATGATCTTAAAGGTTTTGTCCAATCTGGAAAATTCCGTGATTCTGTGAAGACATGCTAGGACTAAAGTTCCTTAACATGTCTCATACCTCATTGCCACTCTGATTGTGCTCAGTATGTCCGCAGTCTTGCTGGGGACTGCTGAGGATGGGCCAGGCAGGTACCTGAGCCTGGCCCCTCTGTGCAGCATCCGGAGTGTCCCCAGTGCATCAGCCAGGCTGCTGGTGCCTGCTTACTGGGATGCGACGGCCACTCGGCACTCCTCTCCAAAGCTTAGCAGGAGGCAAAGCAAGACAGTGGACAAAATAAGTGTGATCTAGGATGGGGACATGCTTGTGCCTTGGCCTTTCCTTAGAAAGCACTGCTCTTTCAGCCAAATGATTTTGAGAGTATGCAACATAGCCAGCAGCTGCCCGTCCTGGTATTATTTGGTGGTTTGCAGATATTAATTAAAATTACTCATTCCATAGTGAGCAAACACATCCATATATTAGAAAAAAAATAACCAATACTATGCATGTGTAGGAGCAAGGAAGAGGGTGTGGAAATGTAACAGTGAAAGTTGTTGCTTGCAATTACGTCATCACCATTGTCCAGCCAAAAAGAAGCTCATGCTTTTTCCAGAGAAACATTTCTATATCCTATGAAGGATTTTGAGTTAAAATGCCAAGATCAAAGCATTCAAACTGAAAAGCTAAAGTTAGGCCTATACATTTCTTACTGTGCCTGACTTTTCAAAAGTACTAAGCCCATTGTTTTACTAAAACAGAGTCTGTTTGATTAGTCACAAACATATATAATCCTGACACGTATGAGCAACTCCGTGCATTTAATACATTTACCCTTACAATGCTGCTCCACTTCAAGTTCCTCTTCCCCATCAGGAAGGGAAAATACTATTAGCAAAGTTTTGTTAGTGAGCAATGGAGGCATGAAAGCTTCATGAATGGCCGCAGGTCTACAGAGGAGCAAGACTGAATCCCAGACCCCCTATGTCAATGATGTTATCCAAAGCTTTGGATCTACAAACTCAAACCTCCAAACATCCTGTTTTAAAAAGCACCATCTCCCCTAAAAAACCTGAGAGCCGTCACTCAAGATTCTTTTGTCTGGAATGAACTAAATCCTAGCTTTAAAAACAAGATCAAATTTCCAAGCTGATATATCAACCTCCTTGTTCTGCTTACTAATATTTTTTAATGTGTTGACCAATTACAATCAAATTTGATAGAGGCTCAGCTTTGCTACAAGTTTCAAGAAAGTCTGAAGCCAAAAAAAAATGGAAAGCCCCAAACTGTAGCCCACACAAAGAAGCAGACAGGCACAGTTTCATATTTCCAAAGGCAGGTAGGAATTGCCAGTGTGAGGGAGCAGCCAGCTTTCCCCAGCAGTATGAAAATAGCTCAAATCAGAGCTGGTCTTGCCTTTTGCCTTGTCCAACAGGTAGGGAGCGTGAGAGGAAGCAAACATCATGTGGAAAAGCAATCCATGGAAGCCAGCAGAGTGGCTGGGATTTTTGCAGTGACAGACTCTCAGCAATACAGGACACAAATCTGCAGGAAATTGTTTCTCTGTACCACAGTTTAGTTGGGACTTTTAGTAGAGTTATTCTAAGATGAAGGCAAGATCGGTAGATTCCTATAATGAATGTCCATCCATCGTGTTCTATGCTTTTAAGTGTACGGTAATGTCACATATAAAAGCCATGTCTTCATATAAACCAACATATCATATAAAGGTCTTAAAGCACTGCAACTAGCTTATAATTAATTATCTCTGTATCTTTAAACTGGTTTCTATGCCTACAATGAACTGATTTATTTAAGCATACTCTAGCACTCAGATCAACAGAAAGAGAAACCTGATGTGAATCATGTTTTCATTTTGCAGTGGGATTCTCTCGGGTTCTATGCAATGCATTTGTAACTTAAGAAGTTAATGACTCCTGAGTGAGTGACTTCTAGCACAGTGAGCTGAATTTAACCTGCTAACAATTCCTAATGCAAGTATTTTTCTGATTCTAGAAAGCAGGTTATGATCCCAGAAAAAAAGTATATAAGCAGGACTTGATCAACAAAGCTCGCCTCCACATCTCCCTTCAGACCTGTGCTGTGCAGGATGATAGATTTAGCTTTGGGATTGCTAGCTTCTCATGGTGGTCTCACATCATCTCACCAGGTCAACACCAATAGCCCCCTCACTACTTACCAGGCCTCTTCTGAACTAAAGAATCAGTTGAACAGACCTGCAGCCAGAAAGTAAAATCTCCCTTTACTCACAGCTGTCTACAGCTTCAGCTTGGGTTGTGCCTGAAGGTTGTTGACTCCAGACTCACTTGTTCTGCTCTTCTGCCTTGCATGTGCTTTCTGTGGGGTGACCACATAGGATTTTCCCTTTATAGCTGGGCTTTCTCAGGTCCTCACTTAAAATCACAGAATCATAGAATTATTCAGGTTGGAAAAGACGTTTAAGATCATTACGTCCAACCACTAACCTAGCACAGCCAAGCTCACCACTGAACCTTTCAGGTGCTGTTGGATCTGCTTCAAAGGCTTTCTGGATAAGCTGATTGTTTTATACCTTGCAGCTTAGAAGTCTGGTCTATACCGTTTTCAGAAGTCAGCAGATTCTGACAATCTTGCCAGACCAGGATGATAATGCAGGTGATAATAGCAAAAAAAACCCCAACCCAGCTAAGATATTTGAACTTTTTAGAACCATGTTTTTCATTTGGAAAAAAAATCCATACATACATACTATAGTTGTTGAAGATGGAAAATGCTGCCAGCCATTTTTTCCCCATGGTAGTCTTCTATGGGAGTCCTAGTTCAGTTTTGCACAAGGGAGAACTGCATGAGGTTAAGAATGTCAGCAGTCCAGTGGTGTCAAGATGAGTTCCACCTTCCCAAATGCAGGAAAGTGAATGCTCAGTGGATATGAGAGTGAGAATCGTTCCTAGAGCTTCCAGACTTCCTTACCAAAATGGACTGAAATCTGGGCATGTACGTCACCCACTGTGCATCTAGTGGGACTGTGTCATGGTTTAACCCCAGCAGGCAGGTAAACACCACTTAGCCACTTGCTCACTCTCAGTCAGTGGGGTGGGTGGGAGAGAATCAAAAGTGAGAAAACTTGTGGGCTAGGATAAGGATAGTTCAACAGGTAAAGCAAAAGCCACGTGCACAAGCAAAGCAAAACAAGAAATTAATTCATTACTTTCCATTAGCAGGCAGGTGCTATCTCTAGATACCATCTCCAGATACCATACCAGGAGCCATCTCCAGAACTGCAGGGCTCCATCACACCTAACAGCCACTTGGGAAGAAAAACCACACAACTTTAACCCTCCTTTCCCCCCCAGCTTCCTCCTTCTTCTCTCAGATTTAATGCTGAGCACAGTGTCGTGTGGTCTGGAATATCTCTTTAGTCAGTTGGGGTCAGCTGTCCTGGCTGCGTCCCCTCCCAGCTTCTCGTGCACCCCTGGTCTACTCACTGGAGGGGCAGTTTGCTAAGCAGAAAAGGCCTTGATGCTGTGTCAGCACTGCTCAGCAATAGCAAAAACATCCCTGTGTTATCAGCACGAATCCAAAACATATCCCCATACCAGCTACTCTAAAGAAAATTAATTCCATCCCAGCCAAAACCAGTACAGGCTGACACTCAGGTTTGCTGAACCTGCTGTACATGCATTGTACAGCCAGCCAGCACATGCTTGGCAATTCAATGTATCCTGTAAACATTATCCAGGGGAAGGAGAATTGAAACATTTTCTGGTGACTGAGCACCTGTCTGACTCTTGGACAAAAGAGCCATAGCACAAGTATAGTGCTGGACCATTACACCAGTGTAACGTAAGTGCTCTTGCACTTTTGGACCTGGCATATGTGAAATCCCAGGCAAATAGTAGTTTTTCTTTTTTAACTAAACTTCTAGATAGAAAATGAGGGCATGTTCAGGGATGTTTAGAGTTCTGTTACACTACTAGTTTTTTCTCCTGGCCCCAAGATCCACTAACTCCTTCAGTGGTAACCTCAGTATAATTAACGTCAGGAAGGAACAGAAAACATCCCCATTTAAAATGCTCTAAGCACTACTGTTAATATGTCATTCCATTTAAAAAAAAAAAGTCTTTCAGCTCACTGTCATTCACAGCAGGAGCCTGGAGACTATCACAGTTTTTTCAGTGCCAAGTATTTAACTTCTGCCAGGTCCTCTCCAGCTTTTGCCAGGGTGGATTTTTGTTACCTCGGATATGTCAGAACACGGCCGTCGTACAGAAACTTGTCATCTTAAATCTGAATAAAATCTTCAAGATTACCTTACTAAAAACGTATGTCAGGTGTAAAGAACTAGTTGAAAATTCTTGAATGGGCAAAGTGATGTGTAATAAAACCACCACAAGCTTTTTCACAAAGAAAATAGTTGCTATCCCACATGCGTGTCACCCCCGACTCTAATCGCAGTAATTTTTTTTGATGACAGGAAACACTGGGAGCTTGTATTCTCATATTGCAGTGCTCTGTGCCACTGAGAAAAGTATTTCAACCCGAAAGAGTATGATGTAAACCAGGTGGGTCTAGAAAGGTATAGCAGTTGTTCAAAATGTACATACATTGTCATCTGTGACTGGGTGATACTTCTTAGGAATTAGCCTCAAGTATGGACCATAAAAAACTACAGTCACAAATTTCTGATGTTTTTAGATTCCCAGTTCCAAGTCCAGTTAGTCTCTGATATTACTACCTGGGGAAAAAAACGAAAATGAAAATCAAACCCTTATATGTTTAAGGTCAAAGTAGAGAGTCATTTAAGGCAAAAAAAAAAACAAAAAAAACCCAGAGACTTTGAAATTAACTGGAATGAAGAACATCCATCTAAAAAAAAAAAAAAAAAAAACAGTGAGAAGGTCATCCTTAAAGGAAATTCCAAAATAGTCACAGAAGAAAAGCCCAGTGAAGGCAGAGAAACAAATTAAGCTCTCCCATCACACTGTCAGGCATTAAATATACAATTAAGACACACTGATGTTTACAAAGACTGTGGTCAGCTCTTTTTGAGAGATAATTTTTCTTCCTAATGTTTCCCTTTCACTGCTAAATAAAGAATTTCATTCAGAGTAAGGTTGTTCAAATGTAACTTTTACAGTATCAATCTTTAAAAGCCTACAGTCTCTCCATTACATTTACTTCCTCTTCTCTACACAAAATGAATGGTTGTTCTAAACATACCCCACAACATTATTTATACTGTGCTTGGTTGTTACATCTGTTTTCCTTCTGTCTGAGCAACTAATGTGAAATTCCATTCAAATGGCTTTACCTTAAAAATATACTTCCTAAATATAAACAGAAAGATTTCTCCCATGCAAGTGTGCATCCACACCCATCTTAGAAAGCCGTGGAGGCAAGATATTCTTCTCAAATATTTCTGCTCTTTCATCACACTAGCACAAATCACAAACACCCGGGAAAAAAAATAACCTGCATTTAGGAGTAAACAGTTCATTTCTTCTATACAGTTAAAAAAAAAAAAAAAGATAGCTGAAACATATCTCATTCAAACAGCAGCAGCATCGTTAAGTCATACAGTTGTAATGGTAATGATAGTACTACTTTCTGAAAAGAAATACTTACACACACCATAGAATTGAGCTGTTGTTCCCAAGCTCACAGTACTCATTTTAGAGGGCATTTGCACAGTGCTACATTTGTCTCTCAAAGTTTTGTTTGGTTTTGTTAGCAAAAAGACCCAACAGATTTTTATATAAACAAAGGGCAGTAGATACTAAAAGAGGGTATATGCCTGTAGGACAGAAGCAGTTCTCCTGACTACAAATAACATTTTATTTTCTTACCATCTTCTGAGGACTGGATCCCAGCTCAACAGAGCTCCTACCCATTTGTTCCTGTCTGCTATCCGTACAGTATCCTGTAACTTCACTATGATCAATGGGATCGTTTTATTTACACATCATATGCTCCGTTACTTCACGCCCTTTTAGAAACGGTTCCTGAAAATTCAGAGTTATGGTTGTTGTCACTTTATTTTTCTCCTTTTCTTTTAATTTAAAAAGGAAAGAACCAAGAAAGTGCCATACAACTCAGCAGGAGGCTTAAAAAAATATCCAGGGCCATTCACAAGTCTCTTTTTCATATCAAGATCTTCCTTGTCTTTTCTCCAAAGAACAGAATGATCAGCAATATTTTAGTTACACTGCCGATAAAAATATAAACAGTAATCAGTAAAAAAATATCCAGCAAAGTAAGGATCAGTTGAGCAGCTTGCAAAGCCCTGCAGAAGAAAAAGAAAATAGATTCATATAAGATCTTCTCTCAGTTCAAATGCTATTTCTCTTTGTTGCCATTTGAAAAGTCTTACCGGTGCAGCTACACGGAAATAGTATGCGCTGTCATACAATTTAGCTACAGGGAGAGGCCAAATATGCTGATGTCCCTAGATGATAAACGAGAGAGAGGAGATTAGATAACCTTATTTCACAGTAAATTGGAAAGCAGGATAGGCTCTGGAAACATTTAATTGACAAATGCAAAGCAAAGTAATTATGATAACAAAACTTCATAGCTACAGAGTATTTAATGACAAAGCTCTGACTTTAAACCCTGCAAATACGGGTTTGCTCTGATCAGTTCTGCCCACGAACTGATAGCCACCTGGGCAGACACTCAGCTGGCTCTGAATAACCGAACTCTCTAGTTTCCAAGCAAATCCCACAAAAAACAGGGGTTTCTCCTGATCTGTCAGGTGATCCAAGACCCCTAAGGTGCAGTAGTAGCTAATGGTAATTCTGCTGGTTTTGAAATAGCAACTTAAGTAGCCCTCAGAAGGCAGTCAGAGTTCCTCCACATGTTCTAAATATATGAGTAGCATCTTCACTCAAAAATAGACGCAGGCAAGATTTCATAATATTTTTAATTGCAGTGTTCTGCCATGTACAAATGAAATAATATATTTTGTATCTAAAATGTTTATGCTACATTGAATAAAATAAAATTCAATCCTCACCTCTTTTCAGCCTAATGATCTATGGTAACTTTTATTTCATCAGTTTCTAGTGTCTCAACTCCTTCATCTTTCCCTCCCCCCTTCCCTTTCTGACATGTTCTCTCTGTTGGATATGATCTGTTCACACAATACAATTTATGTGAGACTGCTGAGTCCAAATGATTGCTGTCCTGCCCTTTGGTAGGGAATAAGCCTTCCAGTCCCTGGGAAAATGCTCTTGAAGAAAAACTCTTCAACTATGCAACATTTCTATTCCAAGTCACATCAAACCTGAATGCTCACTGGTGCTGGAGGCTAGTTAGCTTTAGTCTTTTGATGTGGATTTCAGGTTGACACAGGAAATCCCTTTGACCAGTTCTGGCAGTAAGCTTCAAGGACATTTCTGCATTGTGAAACTCTCTGGGTCTGACTTCATTTCAACTCTGCTGGAATTATGGCAGACAGGTCAAAACTTGGACAATTTTTGGCTTTCCAATGGCTTTGTGGGAGTCGCAGAAAAGCCTGTAACTTTTTGCAGAGACACTTGAAAAGTTGATCAGAAAGTCATCTTAAGGATGTGAGTATCTGAACTGCTCTGATTTGACAAACCTCCAAAAAATAATTTAAATCAATCAGGACTATATGATGTATGGCGCCATAAATCAGAAATATAAAGACGACTCTGAAATTACTTCCTCTTTCAGGGAGTTCTCTTACAATGTGTTCGGAAACGCTACTACCCTTGCTTCTGCCTTTCCTACCGTTTCAGCTAGAATAAATATTTCCAAGTGATGTAGACAAATTGAGGCCTTGAAAGAGTCTCACATTTCCAGAGAATTTGAAGGGACTTTAAGGCCTTCATCAGTTTACTGAAGACGATAAAATACTTGCAAGATCCAGTCTCTAAATATTTTTTTACTGGGAAAAGCTAACATGTTTTGACAGCTTTTACTCCCACTAAGGCAATCCAGAGGATGACATGTAAACAACTTCTGTTTTTACATTGAAAGAACTTTCTCTAGAGAGATTTATTGGTAAACTCCTGTTCACACAGAAATAAAGGGGAATACTACTATTGTTTCCAGTGAATTCAAGACTCAAAAACTGGAATTCTTTACCCTCAAGACAATAATGGAAACAGTAAAGTGGATGACAGTTTGGACGACTGCCTCCTAAGGCAGGAGTGAATAGGAGTGAAAAGTGCTCCTATTTCATAAATGTCTCTGCAGATATATATAGTTGTGAGTTAGGCTGAAGTAGACTCAAAACTGTCCTTTGTAGAGAGTCACTAGATAGATTTTTATCTCCTACAAAATCACATTATGGTCATGGCAAAGGCAGCTATCACTGGTAGACTCAAAGTACCATTTGGATTTCTACTACCTTAATCAAGATCAGAATTTTGCAGCCATAATTTTATAAGTCAAGTTCTAATGGACTATTTCTTTTTTCAAAGTGCCCATAAATACACTATTAAGAAGGTCAAGATGACTAGCTGTCATGAGCTACCCTCCTTTCCACACTGTGGAGCTGAAGATCGTTTCCTCTGTCTCTTCATTCAAGCCTTACAAACAGTGGTGGATAAGGCAATTCAGCAGAACTAGGTATCATAACAAGTTTTTTCCACCTGCTTCATCCCCCTCTACTCCAGAATGCATCCACACAATGTTGCTTGAATCAAGAGTGTCTTTCAAGGGTTTGTGACATCTTATGAGACTTTTTTATGAAAAGCAAACAGAGCTAGTAGAAGGCACTACCATTCTGAAGAGCAAGGGGAGACGAAAGCTAATCACAAATTATTTCAGCACTGCTGGCTTCAACCACCAAAGCTATCAGAAAAATGACCACCTTTTTCCTACATAAGGCTCCATTTTATTTTCAGTTTTGCACCGTACCTTTAATGCAAGAGATTAAAAAAGAGCCATGTGCAGGGCAGTATATAAAAATGATCCCCACAAGCAAGAGTATTGCTGCAAAAATCTTACCTGTGTGGTTGCTAGGAAATCCTTCCTACTGTTTTGGCTTGAAGAATAATGGGAGCAATAATTTCCAAATGTGACTTTGCAGAGAAATACAATTAATGGTTCTGTGGTGCTTCAAGAAACAGAGAAAAATAAGGATCTATCCAGTCACTCTTAAATAGGAGAATCATATATTAAAATACAAAATATATGCAAGGCAAACAGATTTGAACAATTGAATTGTTGAGAAATAAAGCAGAGACGCTTACTTCACTGATTAATATGAAGGAGATTAACCTAAGCCACAAACCTCTAATTTTGACCTGTTCCCTCCCATAAATGGAGGATGTTTTGCATTTGGAAACCTGGGTGATCTTTACAGTCGTTAAGATAAACCAAAAAATGTACACTAAACATTCTCAAACCTCAATCGTATTCATACCAGAGGCTTTTGTATATGACTTTTTAATAAAAATTAATGGTTGTGACCTGCTTGAGTTGCACGGCTTACATCATGCATAAGCATAATATACCTGTGCCAGAGGGTACCTGGCCATCTAAACACAACATCAATTTTATGGAAGCCAAATCCATAAAAAGCCTTAAAACAGGGACCTCTATAAATAACCCCCATTTTCCCCTGTACACATGCAAATATATGATTAAAAAGAAGTAAAAATATTCCAGACTTTGTCTGGTAAAGTAGTGGTAAACAGAATTTCATTCAGAGTTCTTCAACAGCAAGGACCTCTGGTAGTATCTTCTCCAGACTATCCCTAGAAAGAGTTTTCAGTACTTCCTAGTTTACCAGATGGCTTTTCTGAGAAGAATATAAACAAACAAAAATGCCTTGGAGGTGCAAAGGAACTCAGATATAGCAATAGCTAGCAGAAAAAATGAAAGCAGAAGGTGGGGAAAAGGTGATATGAATATTTACAGTTTATGCTGCAAGGGACAATGAAGCACCCCTCAATGAAATGTGCTTTAACAAGGTATTACAAGAAACAACAATTTTAAAGCATGTAATTAATATATGGCAGACTCTCTCACCTAGATGGCCTGTTAGCATTATGTGTTGGTTTAATTTGCTTTTCTTCAACAGGAATAAAGGTTTTCCAGATTTTTTATGTATTTGGACACAGTAATAATCCAAATATGTTTGGCTTCGTTAAGTGTTTTTATTTTTTAAATTTTGTGGCTTTGTTTAGTGAAAGTATATAGAAAAGGCATATGTTGAAAATTCCCCTCTCCTCAAAACACATATCAATATCCAAAATAAATTCAGTAACTGCTTCAGTGAAACGCTGTGTAATGTATTAACTACTGCATGGGAGGGTTGTATTGCTGGATTACAATAGCATACACTTAAGAGACAAATTTTCAGTGGCTGTAGAAAACAAGCAGGCACTTCAGGAGTACTGTTACATTTCCTCTTATCTGAAAAAGGGTAACTGCTTACAAGGATAATATTCAAGTTCAGAAGACTGGACCTAAAGACTACCCATAACTTCACACAGTCCTTTGTTGGAGAGAGTGGAGTCATGAACTGTCATCAAGCAGCGTTTGGCAGCTGTCCTGGCTGTCGCTGGCCTTTCTCAGAGAAGAACCCCAAAGGAAAGGACTTGTTACTCCCGGAGGAACACAGTGGAGCTAGGCTCTTATTTGAGGAGAAAATAGCTACTGAGAGGAGCAAGTCTGCTGCTTATTCCTGCTGCAAGTCACAATTTTATGCATTACCAGAGATTCCTGCACAAGAATCCCCTTTTACAGGCTTGGCACAACAGGCCAGAAAAAGGTGTTCTCTGGAGTTATTTATGTATGTTCCTACCAATGTTTTTCTATACCAAAAAAAAATCAGTCAAATCCCTATGCTGAAGGCCACGATCCTACTAATATATGTGTACATATCTGCTCAAATGATTGTTAGACTGAACTTTAAGACTATTGAATTTTAATATCTGCATCAATGGGTGAAATTGTCATTGGGCTGGGAGTGGTATTGGGTGTATGCCACAGAAAAGGACCTACCCAGGGGTCTAGTTGTGCATAGATATTTCCCACTCCTCTGAATAGGGACAAATTCACATCATAATAGAAATCAGGCAAGAATTACTCCCCCAAAAATGAACTGCTGTCTTATTTTGTATGTAATTATGTATTATGTATGTCTTTAATTGTACTTACTTTATTTCCAGTGAGATTTCTACATCCATGGGTGTGTATTTGTTAACAGGAATGACATAGCTGTAATTTCCAGACCTGAAAAAGGTGGCATTAATACATATAGGATTCTGAGATAGACAGTATCTTTGCAAAAACATGGAAATTGCATTTAAATTTAAAAATAAAAAATATGAAAAGGTAGAAAAAATTCCAGCATGCTAGAGGACACAGCTGTGAGAAGGAGCCAGCCAAGTAGCCATGCCATATTAATGGTATTTTATTCCACCATAATAAAGCATAATAAAACAATTTACCTACCTGCATTCTAGGTTTTTACTACAATAGCGATTGTCAATGCTTTGCTGAGTTTCCAAAATCTGCATGGAACTGATTGTTGTATCAATCCCTAAAAATATTAAGAGTAATGTTTTATTCTTTATTATTTCATACATATTAGATAAAAGCATAATAAAATTTCATTTAATACAGTGGCATCTAATCCCTTGCTTGCCACTACAGGAGATGTTGCAGGTCTAAATTAGCACTGAGTAAAAAGCTTCTGGTTGATTAACTTCATTCTGCCATTACAGAGGAGATAAGATCCTTGTTCAATTTGCAAGGACAGATATCCTGGGCACCTAATATCGCAGCATGGGGGGACAGACATTGAAGGCTATTTTGATGGCAGTTCAAGTAGAATACAAACGTGTCAATGTTCCTTTTAATGTACCCAAAGCCATGCTCATACAAGTAACTATTAATTTGAAAAACATTACCTTTGCTGAGAGAAATAATCTGGAATGCAACAAAACTTGTTTCTAATCCCATGTGCAGGAAAACTACCGAACTCTGATGAATATTATAATTTCTATGTAAAATGTTGCCTTGAACTTGCAAGAACTTAAAGCGTTTTGTAATATTCTACATATACCATGAAGAGTACAGCCACAACGTGTGAGCCATAGCTGTGACAGCTGTTGCCTACAGCCCCAAGCTGCTATTTTCAGTCTTGCAATGTGGTGCAGAAAGCACAAGGAGGACCAGGTTCAGCAGGCCCAAGTCTGATCTGCCTATCACACTGTGAACACTGGTGTTGTGTTCCTCTGTTCCACAGCAACAGTTCCCTACTTTGCAGAGAAACTTGATTATTATAGGCTGACCTGTGCTTTGATTCTAAAATATGTGTGAGGTAGTATACACAGAACTTTCAGCATGCAACTGTCCACAGGTATGCTTAAGTGACTGAGGGAAATTAAGCATGTTTGTCTAAAGAACTAGCACAGAAGAACATTTCCCTGTGATACAGCATCTCACTACAACACGTATCATAGTAATGCCACAGAGGCCCTCTTCTGAGGTGTGTAGTCACGTAAAAAAAGTCAGAAGGGGAATGATTGTTCCCAGATCATCCCACTGGGGCATACCCAGGCAAAAAACAGAACCTGTGTTCTATCACTGACATGGCCCCAGGTAATCACCTGCTTTAATTGCATGCCAATGGGTTTAGATGTTTTATCATCCAAATATTACCTAACATTTAAGCAAATATTTATAAAAACAAACAAACTAACCAGCCTTAAAACAGAGCACCCACATAAACAGAAAAGACAAGGCATAATCTTGCTCATACTGAATGAATGCCAGAGCATGCCGTTACAACATATGTAACCAGGAGATACGCATCTTCACAGAAGAGAATCAATGTTTTCAGCCCAGTCTGGCTCTGACAGCAGTGCGCAGTCACTAAAAGAGGAGCCCTGATACTGAGCCAAAAGTGTCGTGTTGAAGAGCTTCATTGCATCTCCACTGATGCAGGCAGTGTCAGGATCCTAAGGTAGACATGGCCCCTTACAGCAGCTGATGTTTTTAATCTGGTGGGTTAACTGAGGCAAACCCCAAACACTTCCTTTACACTGCATCATGCATTTTCTGCACACAGAGACAATGCTCATATCCTTAAGCATTTTGCTGTATAAGGGTTAGCGGTGTGGAGCATCTTACAAGATTTGTGTTGCAGATGACACAAAATTAAGCACAAGTGTCGATCTGCTTGAGGGTAGGAAGGCTCTGCAGCAGGATCTGGACAGG
>JAVSBS010003813.1:0-34711 GCA_033124195.1 Coracias cyanogaster | reverse complement strand
TGGTTAGAGAGGTGCTAGGACAAAGGTTGGACTTGATGACCCTGGAGGTCCTTTCCAACCATAATGATTCTGTGATTTTAGCCACTGTCAAGGAAAATGTCACTTGTCATTTTATGGCATCTGAAGCCAAATCTAAGAACTCTCTGGAGACTGCAGCCAGAATGCCTATAAAAAACTAATAAAAATGTAAGAATAAATTGGAATGACAAGAAAATTACAAAGAATCTCAGGTATTTAATAGATTCCTAAGTGCTAATCCTCTGTAACGACCAGTTATAAATGAAACTTCCAGCAGTAGAATTCCAAGCCTAAAGGTAGTTACACAAAGTTATACCAAAGTTATATAAGCATACATTTCAACAGTTATTTGAAAAAATATGGAACTTACAGTCATTTCCAAGATCAAGTCTTCCATTGGATTTTTTTACTGCATCTTGTTCAGGTAATACATCACTTTTATCTCCTGTGAAAGGTTGTATGTATCAAAGTCCCCAAGTTAGCTTCACACAGTTTTAACAGCAAAATGTAAATACAACACTAGTAGACGTCTTGTTAATTATCTCTTGGGTAAAGGCGTGTATAACCACAAAAGAAACCTTTAAAATACAATGCACCTCTATTCAGAATAGGATATAGACAGTCAAAAGAAGTTTGCAGATAAGAATAAACAAGCTTTTAAAATTCTACAGGATATCTAAAATATTTCCAAAAATAGCCTAATAGAAAAGATTTCATCCTACACACAGAATATCATCAATTCTTATAATAGAGAGCCAAAGCAAAACTCAACATCCAGTCAGGCACTTGGGCCCAAATCTGGCCGTAAAGCTGCATCTTTCGTACTAGTGAGAAAATGGCATTAGTAACAAAAAGCATCTGCCATGCAAACATGGGCCATGGTAATCACTTAGCCTTCTGAACGTGAGATGTAAGACACTGAGGACTGACCCAAGTGAGACAGTACTTCAGAGAGAGAAGGATGAGTCACCAAAATAAGAAACTAATATACAGTTCTAAGGACATGATCACGAAGTTCACGGATGTTGCCTCTGTAATTTCAAACATTGAACTAGGCTGGGAAATATAAGCTGATGTTTGGGGGTTTTTATTTTCTCAGCACCTTTCTAGAAAAGTGAATTTTAAAAGATTGTTTGACTAATCATCACGTAATACAACCTGGGGAAGGCCCTTCAAGCCCATGGGAAATAGTTTAAAGCTATTCCTGTGCTTATATACTAATTGCCAGACAAGAATCTGTCCAGAGACATGTTACCATTAAACTGGCACTGAGAAATGTTGATCTTGCCTAAACTAATGTGCTTCATCAAATACCATTCAATCTGTGAAAAAAAAAAAAGAATAATGTATTTCTAAAATGCCAAAACACTCCATTTCCTCATTTTCCAAAGGAAACATTCTGATTTCAAAATGACTGTTTAGAACAGAAGTCACTGTTCCATTATGTAAAAATTTATTCTACAGAAGTAAAGAAATGTGTTATTTCTTTGATACATCAAAATGCATTGTTTCACTGAGATTGAAACAAGACACTGCTTTCTTACTCATTCCAGATTTTGGCTTTCATTTCGGTATTAGGAAACAGGAAAATCCAGACTTTTCTCATGCTAATAGGTGACGAAAAGCATGGAACAACATTAACAACTGGAACCTGAGGGCCCAGAAGCAATATAATACAAAATCATGTTTGGGATTTCCGTCATTTTTGTGTTTTGTTATGAGTATCTGATACTGCTGCCAGTTATTCCTTAAATCCATCTTCTATTTATTTGCTTATCATACAGATCTACCAGTTCTGCCAACTTAGGTGATGACTGTTGCATTTTGTAGTTATCTGCTGTCCGACTGATTTATACTATTCCATACACCTAGAAAAATGGCTACTGAACACATGCAATCAGTTATACATGTACAGTAGGTCCTCAGTCAAATCTATAAAAAGCCTATTTGTTCTCTTACTCTTCTTTTTAATTTACAAACTAGTTGTCACACCTGCTTTCTGCTTTCTTACGTTTTAATAGCCCAGATATGGCAGCAATATATTAAACATTCCCTGCCATTTTGCATTTTCTTTAAGAGAGAACTATTCTGTAGGAAAATCTATATCCCCTGGTAAAGGTAAAAGATTGCTCAGTGAAAGAAAGATGCTCTCCCTGTAGATAAAATACTTCAGCTCTGCAAGTGTTGGCAGGAATATTTATTAAATACTCTGAATTACTAAACATTTAATACTGTGATTCTTTCACAGGTGACGGAAGAAAGTACTAAGTGGTTATTGGAATTTTGCATAAGAACTAGGATGAAGACAGATTTATGTCAGTAAGATTTCAACTATTTAAACTGAGTCAGTAGCCAGTATAGAAATTTATTTTGATTTGTTTTTTTAGTCATCCTAAAATTAGCATTTTATTGTCCTTAAGCTGATGCAATCCAAAAGAAATGTAAAAAATTGGGCCTTGGTATTATTTTGAATTGGGGTTCAAGTTGCCAACTGAGAAAACCAGGAACCACCAAAATACACTGTAGTGGCCTCCACTAAATTGTGGCAAAATTCCCCCCTGTCACACACAGTAACTCTCAGGGCTTTCTTAAAGGCCCATGTAAGGTAAAGATCCAATTCAATAACAAATATGAAAATATGAGCATGACCAGAACATAATGAGGACAACCAATATCTTCAGGTAAGATTCAGATAAACTCATGCAATAAATGTGGTATCCTTTTTAATTTTTTTTTCTCAAGCACTTTCTGGTTTTAATTCACACAAGTTGCAATATTCTATAAGCAGTATGGAAAAAACTTGGTGATGATTTCTTTTGGTGGTGGTACCTTGCTATGAATCCATTAACTACCATCTGAAAGCAATAAATTAAATGCATGAAGTTGACCAAAATCCAGCAGGAGCCCTCACCAATCTTTTATTGTGAGGGGAGAGACACCAAGGAGAAATAACACTCTGAGAGAAAGGACGGACAGCCCCTGGTTACCAGTGACACTTAACAGGAAGAGGTAAGCAAGGAGCACTAATAGCATGGAGGGAGAGAGCAGAAAAGATCCAGATGCTGAAGGGCATTCATGGTCCTCAGTTCCACTGAAATCAATAAGAGTTTAAAAACCTAAACCCTTCAGAAAAACCAGTTCTTAGGACAAATAAGGGACAAGGAAAAAAGCCACCTTAAGATAGACTACAAAAAGATGTGCTGAACTTTTGCTTAATAAATTTTGTCCTGCTTATGAATGTTTTTGTTTCTACTTAAACATTCCTAGCAGCCTTCTCCTCAAAAAATCTGAGATGCCAGGGCTTAGAAGATACAAAAGACTCACTCAGTAGTAGCCTGAACCCACAGAACTCAGGCATCGCAAGTGGAAATGTAAAAGCTCTGTTATATATGAACACCTAAATTAGACTTTAATACAACTGTAATTTCAAATACTTATAGCTTCCCCAAATCAGACCAATCAGCGGATTCTAAAATATCCATTGTTTATCTTGATTATGCCCCATATTTAACTCCTAGCTTTTTGTTCTGAAAACATTTTCCTTTTCATTTATCTTGGCTACTGCTACATTAGGCAGCTTGTTGGTTTTCCTTCTGTTTGGATTTCATATTGACATTGTTACCTTCCATCTGGGGATATATTCAGCTTCATTAAATTTGGGCAGATCTGAAATCTTTCAGTACTGTGTGTACTGTGATGATTTTTCACTCTTGGATCCACACTTAATGCTATTTGGAGCATAAGACCTCAAGAAGGTAATGCTTTCTGCTTATTCTTATCTTCCCTTTCCACTTAATATCAAAAGCAGCCAGCTGGGGATAAAATATTTTCATATTTCATTTTCATCAATCTACAGTTCCCTCATTTGTAAATGAGATTAAAGTCTTTTTAATTAATCAACACTTTCAGGCTTCAGAGCAATACAAATCACTTAGGTATGACCTCTTAGAAGCACTGTACTGTATCTGCCACAGGGCTTACGGCAGCACTAATCACAAGAAGCACAAGGACCACTCACATGCAGCTCATCTGCAGACGACAGCACTTTGCAGTATAACGAATGGCCGGTGGGTGAATGCCACTGAAACAGTTCATGTGATTAGAGTCTCACAGCAACCGGCACTGCCTGCCCTGGCAGACATCCGTACTTCAGAGGCTGAACTGCATCTATCTCCACTTTCACCTCAACTTCTCAACTGTGGGTGGTGCAAGAATTGTTCCCAAGACCAAGAAAGGAAGTGTATGAATGCTGGGTTTTGTAATATTAACACTTGCTTCTGGACACTGACAATGTTAAGGTCTGGGCACGAGGAATACAGATTCCAACAACTTGTGCATACCTTTATGTATAAACTCTTTCTTAGACATGTTATAGAAGTTGTAAACAATACACCTACTCATATATTACACACATGACATCTGGCAGACAATATCTGAAAGATAATTCATCCCAGTAAAAGTAATTTATTTCATAGAGCTCTGCCTTCAAATAACATTTCACTACTTAAAAACCCTGCCTGAATGAACAGAGTTTTAATTCAAAGTTTTATGTTTTCTGGCAGCTGAATTTCTGTCTCTGCCTGCAGAAAAGATGTAGTTACACCACACTGTGACACCATTAAGTGTTTTGGATTTTTTTTTACATCTGTTAATTTACCCTCCACTACCCCCAATCAAATCCTGTAGCCAAAGGTTAATTAAAGGGATTAGCGACTTCCTGGTTCAGATGAAATCATTTACCATGAATGGCCAGGAAAGCAGTGACACCTGACAAAACCTCTTAGGCCCCAAAATTCTCAAAGGCCAGATTTTTCAAAAGCATATTGACAGCAGCGATGATTATTTATATCAGGATTTTTTTTAGTCCTCTGGACTAGGCTCTTTCATAGGAAGCTAACTGCCTTTAAAGATTCTTGCCCCTTCCCCACCACTCTTCATATAGTCTTTACTCAATTGGTAAATAATATAAATTAATGTTTCAACTTACGTTTCTCCTTTGCATTGGTTTTCTCATGACTTAGAAAGTTGACTTTTGTTTGATGAATTGGACAACAATAGACCTTGTCACAAGGCAAAATGTCACAGAAATTCAGTTCAGGGATCCTGCTGATGGGTTGTGTGGTTTGAGAAATTGTGCTTTCCCCAGGCAATGCTAAAGGAATAAAAAAAAGACACAATGCTCACTACCGCTGTGTGTCTATTGGCATTTTATAATAGCACAGAAATTGAAGGCCTGTTACATGTAAGCAGACCAGCAGAGACCCAGTACCTGCTGTAGTGGTAGAGGGAGAGAGTAGAATAGAACTTGAGGTACTGTTGATGAAGAAAAAGAAAAACAATTCATTAAGAAATGGACATCAGAATTGTGGACCGAAGCAGACTGGTCCACAATTTAGTATTAATTCTAATTCACTAGCACTAATTTAAATACTTGCCTGTAAACTGGATGTTTTTCAAAACGTCTGTCATGCATGCTAAGTAAATACAGGGTCGATATTGTCAAAGCACTGCAGAAAAAGAATCATTCTGTAGGTTTACATCCATCTCTTATGTAACAATATGTTACCTTGACAGCATCTTGTCCAGATGCAGTAATGCAAAAGTTAATTATTTTACCACTTCCCCTTTAGAGGCAAAAATTTTGACTGAATTTAATGGGGTTTAGATCAGATACTTGTATACAGTAATGTATTCATATACTTATATATACGTATATGTACATATACTTGTATTCAACACAAAATAGGGTTAATTTTCCATTGGAAATAGGATCACAACACCAGTTCAAAGTACTCAGTTCACAGGGTGATTGCAAACTACAGCTTTCTGGACTGGAAACAGAATGTCACAAGTTAAACTTTCGGAGTCATAAGACTGCCCACCACATTGGTAACAAGTCCAGCTTCATTTCACGTGACACAATCACTCAATCACTCTGTACATCAGAAATTGTACTTTGGCACAGAATGATCAGATAAAACGTGGAGTCTCACAAGTCCAGCTTTGCACCTATAGCATGAGCCACCCAGATGCATTCAGGGTGCACCATACATTGTGACATGGACAGAGACTTATGTGTGTGCACCACTTAAGTACCTCACTTTTCTAAGACAATTTCAACCACACAATATCACCAGATGTATTCATTGTTAACTACTATGTTGTGTTCTTTAAGTAGGAGGGATGAAAAGAAGACATTTCCAATCTTCCTTCTGATAAGTACAAAGGGGAAAGGAGAAACAAGTCAACTTGTTGATAATTAACTGTTACCATAGTGCCATAATAGCAATCAAAGCTATTATGGTCACCCGGAGAATCTTCACGGAACAAGAGTCTTTCGTCTTTGACAAACAAACCTAGGAGAAGAAAAAAAAAAATTCGTTAATTCAAGTGGCTAAAGCTACCACAAGTAGATTAAGAAATGCTACACTGGTCTGACTTTAAGTGAACCTTGCTTGTTTCAGAGGAACCATACAAGTCATCCTTATATAGGGGTCAAGATCTAAAGAGAAAAAATTAAGTAATGGAAGCTCCCTAAAGCTGTGAACACGCTGCCCACTGTTAATAGTCTGGGGACACAAACATTACACAGGAAGAAAGGGTAAAAATAACAGCTCCTTCTCTTTTCTTCCTGCCATTTTTCGTACTCTTGAAGTATTTCAAAATCAAATTAAGAACTCAGTAAGCAGTGGCCAGAACCAAAAGATGAGCAGCTTCCAGTATATGCTCAGACCATGTTAAACTGGGACTGGTGTAAATACAGAAGAAAGGCACTTTCCAAACAAGTAGGATGATCTTAGATGATGGAACATATGATTGTCATTATGGAATAAAGAACATTTAACCTATTGTTTTCTCTTCCTCTTTGGCACTGGCAAAAGCAAGGTAGACAAATGTGTGTTGGTTTATGTTAAAGAACAGGACTTAGCAGCCTAGGAAGACTGTCTTGAAAAAGGTCAATATACATTCCTTAATTCATACAACCCCTGTGAAAAGGGGTGTCTTCTTTCTACACCAGGATATGGGCACCTGAAAGACAGCTTTATCCAGTACAAAGCAGGAGATGCCAACTGCAAACCACAGTGAAAGACTCATCCAAGGAAGAAAGCTGATGAAGAATTAGCACTGTGCAGACTTCCAAATGGAAATGAGCATTTCAGTGTAAGGCTGCACTGCACCATGTGAGCACCCCTACAGGCTCCACGGTTCTGTCCTGTTGGTCACCTCCTTCACACCATCACACAACATGGATCTACTCTCACACACACAGTGTATAGGCCAGAAGTAAAACTGTCTCATACATATTTTACATTTCAGTACAGTTACTTTTTAAGCATCTAGCATGACACTAAATAATTCTGGCTAAGAAATTTGATTCTATCTTTAGAAATATGAAAGCTTTCACCAATATTTCAGCACTTACAAAATCTCTCTCATAGGCATATTTCATATATTTAATTTCACTCACCTTGCTGGATTTTAGTGGGACTGATTTTTTTGATGGCAAAAGGCTAGTAGCTCGACTATATCTGCTGTAAGAGACAAGATCTCTTTAACATTCAAATGCTTCAGCAACTAATAAATGAAAAACAGACATTTTCAATAGGGTGTTAATGTCACTTGCTTTTACAATTTTAACATTTAAAAAGAGAAAGGCAGATGTGTCATCAAATTCATTTTCAAGAACAAAGACCTCCAGTTAATTCATTCAGGTGAATGCTATTAAATGCTACATTTGATTTCAAAGAAAACTCTGGGAAATGGTTTAGAAAGAGGAAACGTTCACCGCTTCCACTGAAGTATTAATGAAAAATCTTTCTTGCAGAAGAAGCTCTGCAGATTGCTCTTAGCAGCAATTTCCAACCTCCAGGGATGTAACTGGACATAATCTACCCTTGCTTTATGCAACTGAAGCAATTACAAGAATGGCTGCAATTTAACAGGCATTTCAAATATTAATTTTATCAGTGAGTTAAAAAATATGAGAAATTTGCATTTTTGGCACAACTTAAAATGCTGAAAATGAGTTGAACTTCACTGTCAAGCAAAATAGGTTTTCACTTCTACCACAGACTACTATACTAAATTCTGTGAGAAATACCAGAGGACATCCCAGACAGAGGTACCTGGCTTTGCTCTCTTCACTGACTGTTGACTTCAAACTGCTCATCCGCTTCAGCCTGGCCAGTTTCCTATTCCATTGTTCCAATTCTTCTATTCTGACTTCAAGATTGTTGGTTAGTTTACAAAGCTGCTTTACAGCACCAACATTCTCCATAAAGATCTGATCCTAAGAAGCAAAACAATGACAAAAGTAGATACAGTACATTCATTAATCAGATGTAGCAAGCAGTAATGAGTACAGAATTCACCTATGTGAGGATAACTTGAATATTTAAAATGCAAACACAAGTTATCTCACTGTAAATGGGATGCACTTAAAGCTAGAAAACCCTTTTGTTGCTAGATTGTAAAAATTGCTTATGTTCAATTTTTTAGTAAATTGAAAATGAGAACTTGCAGAAAAATTTGAAGAAGCTAAATGGCTTTGTAGACCAAGAATTTAAACTGTATTTTACCTACATATTGTGTTGAATTTTGAACTGTAACTCTGTTACAACAGACATCTTCTATTTGGTTTGTAGTGCTGCAGCTGAACATAGAATCCCTTAGAAAAATGTACAACCAATCATCTATCTACCAGACTGAGTAACCTATCTTGGACAAGCCAGAGCTTCTATCCATCTTGTACACATAACGTGAACCACATAGGAAACAGCGAGATAGGGAAAGATCCAAACCAGAGGTCAGGCTGTGACAGCATAATATTTTCTTCTCCCCTTCAACCTCTCCAGCTTCTTACAGGAGTCCTGTAAGTTCTAATACTGTGAGTGGTTCCACCACTAACACAGTTCAGATACTATTTACTCCTAAGTATTTTTCCCAGAAGTCCTCTATTCTTCTACACCCTACTTATCATCTGGGTATCAATCTGCTGCTGGAGAAGCTCTTGGTACAACCATCCAAGCAGTAAGTATTCCATCAATTTCTGAGCCAAAAATGGTTACTGATCCACTGCAGGAGCATGGGAATAGCATACTTTCTTTGCTGTGTTTCAAAGAACAGCTTTCTTATACTAACATACAACCAGACTGATGCCATTAAACCTTGGATGAAGCTATTACCACAGTTAACGTTGCTAAATGTTCCAGTCTAGTCAGGTCACGCAGAAGTAAGGCAAAAGCAGAGTTTTGCCCTTCACGTTGTAAATGCCACACACGCCTTTCTTTTAAAGGTGACTTCATTCCACAAAATGAGACAGAATTTTGTATAAACAGCACTAGAGCACAGGTATCAGTGGTAAGCTGCAAACTTCTCTACTGCCAAAAGACCAACAGCCTGTTTGTGACTTCAGAATAACCTCCTGTGCCTAGAATTCTGAAATCATTTATGCAGTCACATGTTTTCCTATCAATTATATGTAGCAGCTGCCCTTTCTATTCTCTTCAAGTCATGCACAAATCTCTTCTAGGTGACTTCAGCTAGCTGAGAAAATGCCTCATCTGGTGAAAAGAAGGAATACTTTCTTTGAGAAAAAAATGAATGATTTTAGTTTTACTGCCTCACTGATGACAAAGTACTGAGCACACTGCATATAAGAAGAGAAGAGTCTTGTCTTGAAATAACAGATTTCCACACAGTTGAGACATTGCTCTAGAAAGTAGCAGAGTCTGGATCAAATGTGTAATGCAACCAATTAATTTTACAGAGTATGACAGCTCTAAACAGCTAACTGACAAAGAGACACAACCAAACCAGCCAATATCCTGCTTATCTCGAACTAAACTTGGTATGTGAGTTAACAAAGTTCAAGGCCTCACCACCAGCCTAACTGAAAGTGAAGATATAAAACTCTGTCCATTTACTACTCAAGGTTCTGAGCTATTCTGGGGTTGGGAACTCCAGACATTTAAAGCAGATATTCCACTTGGACATCAGGTGTTCCAAATCTCTGAATTCATACGTCTTAAACTGTTAGACAAAGATCTCTCCTGCCCCCGAAGTTGGGAAGGCCACAGAATTGACATTCACATGCTCTGACACAGGTGCTAGGAGAAAGATGAGAAAGCACAGGTTTACCTAACCATGTTAAAACAATGTTAAAGTATTTGTGAAGTGATCCCAGACCTAGCCAAACAGCCAGGAAAACGCTAAGCAGCAAATAAGCTTGGGCCACATCCACAGCAGAATCACTCCCTGCAGGGTGCAACAGACTTTCTCCATTTGCTAGGTCACATCTCTGGAAGACATCCAGGCAAGTGTTGTCCAGAGACTCCAGCGATGGAGGAGAAAGGGAACACTATGGGCTTAAACAGCAGTGCTATTACAGATGGTAGTTTGTGTGATATTTCAGCAAAGAGAGATATAAATCAAAAGCTCAACACCTCTGCTCTTCTATGAGCATCTACAAATCAGCCACAGGCTGGAACCCTGACCAGATACAGCAAATTTTCTAAAAGTCTTCTTTTCAATGATATCTCTAGAAAGTGCTTTTTCCACAGCTTTATTTAGGGTGTCTAATTCATGCTTCCCTTATATGGAACACAGATTTAACCCATGATTCAACCTATTTGTAGCCTATTGAAAGAAGACAAGTGAAATGCAGTATTTTTTCCAAGTTTAGTGGTATAAACTTGTGTTATCTATAGAATAATGAAAGAATGCATTATTATAACGAATACAGGTTCATGTTTGTGACATCATCCAGACAGCATTACCAATCTGGAAATCCTCCCTCTTCCCATTATCAGCTGTAAGTAGGAAAAAGCTGAGAAGTGGTCCTTGTCCTGCAGTGAACCAGTGCACAACAGGACTGCTCTGAGCAATGTCTTGACAAGCACTGTCTGCTGTCATGTATGACTAGACTCTGTGACTGACAGTCCCTTGCAGTCCTATTTCTACAGGAAAAGTGGGGAAAGAGAGCACAGGACAATAGACTAAGGCATTGTTTTCAACCTATGAGTATCGTAATTACTTTGTGTGCCATTAACATTTTATAGTATGTGATTCTGAAGCTATAACAAGGATTTCAGATGGCAAAAAAAAACCTTCCCACATAGCTCACAGAGCTAGCATTTGTGTTTGGTATGAAGTGATTACACCAGGATTAGAGTAAGTTTTTATTTAACAAATAGAATGCCACCATTGCTTAATTGACTTCTGGAATGCTGTCCTGGTTTGAGTTAGAACTGAACTAATTCTGCTCAGTGATTTTATTTTTCAGCTGAGTTTCTTCTAACTAACAGCAGTTTTTAAATTTAATGGCTATTTTCACAGACAGTGTCTACTTCTAGCTTGATATTTAGAGTTACTACCAAGGATTGGTGCACAGACCAAGGTCACTGCTAACTCTTGTGTACCACATTGGGGTGCAGTAAGAGGCTGCACCTGCAGGGAGGAGCAGCCAGGACAGGTGACCCTAAACTGACCAATGAGCTATTCCATCCCATATATGTCATATTCAGTATAAAGCTGAGGGATCACAAGGGTAAAGCTCTCTTCTTCAATGGCTGGCATCCAAGGAAGACTCCGTCCATTCTGCCTTCAATCCTGATCTCAGTGTTCCTGAATCCAGTTCCAGAATCCCACTCCTGAATCCAGTTCCCATCTGCTGCTGAGCGCAGTCTGGGACTTCCCCAGTGCCTGCTCCACAGCATCAGTGGTGGTGGGGACATAATTGCCATCGGGGGTGGGGGGTGGGTGTGGGGAGGGGGGGTTGATATTGGTTTTGTATATATACTTGCAAATATTCCATTTTATTATTATTACCCTTGTTAAAGATGTTTCTGTTTTCTGATCTTTTCTAATCCCCCTTATTCTCTTTCTCTTCCCCTTTGGGGAAGGAGAGGGGTTAAGAGAAAGCATCTGTTATAGGTCTAGTGGAGTGCCCTGACCCTGAACCTTGACAAATACTTAATGAACTTAAACACAAAAGAATGTTAGGTTTTTTCCTTTTCTCTCTTATTATATGTTCATTTATTATTAGAACAAGATTTTAAAATAAATATTTTTTGTCATTAAAGGGCAAATTAAAATTAAATTTTTGTCATTAAAAGACATTCACCCATTTACTAATACCTGATAGTTCAGCTTTCTTCAATGATTTGCCAAATATTATTTTTGTAAATTCATGTGGAGGCCTACAGCTTTGTATAAAGCATAGTGTGTGTTTATAGCTCCATATACAAAAGGAACAGTCTAAATACACACCTCCACTTTCTCTCTCAAGACCATACCTTGTCAACCATGAGGAAGTTTTCTATTTTTTCTCCATCATTACAGTCAACATCTCCAACTTCTCTAACAGCTTGAGGTAAAAGCTCCTTCACTTCCTGGGCTATTATTCCTGTTCACAAGATAATAGAAAGTAAAGTCAGGAAACATAGTGGCATACAGTTGACCATGGCTGTGTACTTCAACTTGCCCATCCTAAAAGCTACATGTAGGGCCAAATGATCAAGAATTTCTCTGTGGCAGGAAAATCTAGGATTTCACTTTTTTTTTTTTTTCTTCTCACAGAAAACAAAAGGAAACCTTTAGAATTCCAATTTTTCTGCAATAAGAACAAAATTTTTTGTGATCCCATACTTCATTTTCATTAAACCTCTGGAAAATTAACCTCCAAAATTGAAACAGAAGTTGGAAAATTACCAGAAATACTTAATTCTGGATTTTTTATATTACAAGAGGAACACAGCAAAATGTGCAATTGTAGTGTTCTAAAAAATAAGGGTGAAATAATAGGGTTTTAAAAGGCATTACGGCACGAGTAACAACAGTGGAAGTTAATGAAAAATGGGAACAGAGCTGACTGAATACCTGTTTCATGGGTATTTTTTATTCCCATAATAGATGCAAATTCAGGCTTGTAGTCAAACTCCACCAGCCTCATTTGTGTTATTCTTCTCAACTGCTCATTCGTATCGACCTAGTTGGACAAATACCAAGATTCACATATTGAAACACTAAGAACATCGTGGCATCTAGGACATCACTGAGTTAGCAACAAGCCTGACACAGCCACTTTGCCAATCTTCACATCAAAAAATACGGGACGGTTTTCCCATTCCCCATTAGCAGAGTGCTGTTTGTATTTGTGTTGCCAGTTACCCTTCAGTCTGACAACTCCAGCTTTTTTAGTCAGCCTCTTCCAAAGTCCATAGGCGATGGCTCCACAGAGAACAGCGGTACAGCCGATTTCTTTAGGCCAGCATTTCAGCACATCCAGCATAAAGAAGCTGCTTCACGTGTCAGAACAATGATCCACACATGGGCTGTGGTGCAAACATAAATGCCCTAAATACTCCATGGCCCTCACCTCCCGGATATTCTGTTTTGCTCGGCTGTCAGATGGATGCATGACTCTGCCCATAACTTTTGCATTTCCGCAGACAACCAGTGCTTCGTCTGGTGCATCTGTGTTAATTCCTACTCGACCATGATAGACTGTCGACTCTGGAACATGTCCTCGCTGCCACAGTACATCACTGTCATTCTCAAACTGCCCTGGATTAGATGCCTGGAAGAAAAAAGTTATGTTTGAAGATATAGTATAGCATAGATGTACTATTGCTTATCCATTAGAAATTCAGGGAAAATGAAATGCCAAATCTTTAATATTTAAATTCTATTCAGGAGCATTTCTAACGCACCAACAGAAAAAAACAGACTAGAGTCACATCTAAGTACTTCTGCTCACGCAGCACTGGCCTCTTTGCTTTGAATTCTACTTTATTATCACCTTAAGCTAAATTGTCAATGTCCAAAGCTTTCCAAATTTTGACTTTAACATTATGCCACATAACTATTCATTACTTACCAGCAAATTTTAGCTGAGGCTGCAAATCAGAAAAGAGCAAACAAGGCAGAGATTAAACATATGTGGTTCATGAAATCCTCTGTAATTCTTTAAATTAACTCGTATTAGAAATTTCATGTCAAGGAAACAGGGTCTTTCAAAGAACACCAACGGAGCATGTATAATTAGAAAAAGAATTCCATTTCAACAATTATTTTTGTTAATTTATTTTTCTTAAACGCTGCATTTAGGCTTTAAAAGTTGAGTCTGAACAACAACATGATCATGATAAATAGTTCACACTCATTTAAAGAAGCCGGGCTTTCACAAGGCTTTGCCATCTGCAACGCATGGTGCTGTGCACTCACCACTGTTTGTCACAATTAGAGCATGATCTGATATGCCTGATAACCACTACTTAGCCAGTAGTTTCATTATGTCATGCTTGAGAGTATAAAGGGCTAGAACTTGAGATGCTTTCTCTTGCAACACATTTGCACAGATTTGCCACTTTAAGGTAAGCAGTGGCTGGCTCACTGTACCCTGCCACTGAAATCCTGTCAGACATCTGGAAATTTTTTTTTTTTTCTTTCAAGCCTTCCTGTTGACATTTTCACCACTTCAAATCACAGTCTCCTGATTGTCCTGCTTTTCTGCCTTCTTATTTCTTTGTCTGGAATAATGGCCAGGTTTGCAACATCTAATTCCCTGGATTCCTATTTTGAAACTGTCTCATACACATCAAAGGAGCTCTCTCCACTGAAATTTTGAAACATTAAAATATCTTATAAGATAACAATAATCCCAAGGATGACTCAAATTTGAATATTCAACAGCTTTCCCAAATTAATAAACACGTAATATTTGTAATACTGCTAGATGCAGGAAGAGAAATTCAGGCAAAAGCAGTATTGTGAAAACTAATGGACAAAAAAATAAAAAACTAAATATGCAGGAATGATACAGACACAACGCTTCAGTGTTCTGAAATAAAAGAACCCACAGCAACAGCCAGGATGATAGAACTCAGCAGGGCAGAAAACTACTGAACTCCAAACGCTGCTTTCAAAGCCCTGTCACACCTCCACCCAGAAAGAAGCTCTCAGCCATATTGCCCTCCAAAAACTGAACTGTAACTGCAGGAAAAGGATTTACAGCACAAGAGGACACAAAGTTATGGCCCGGACAAAAAAGGAGCCAGGACTGAAACCCCCTTCTTCCTTTGGCAGCCCCTGTGCAACACCATTTGCATTTCTGTTCTCTCCAAACCTGAATGCTAAACTAGGCTGTAATCATAAGCCTACAGGCAGGTGATGTGCTGCCGAAAAGAACCCAAGCAATTGCCTACAAAAAGTGATGCTAGAACTAAAAGCAGTTGACCACCCTCACCTTTCTTTGGGAGACCACACCCAGTCCTACTTATTACACTAGAGCTCTTTGTCTTATTTTACTCTAACACAAAATACTAAGCCTATTTCTCACCACAAGCCAAGGACTAGAAAGACTCCATGCAAAGAAGAATCTCTTTGATTGGCCCACATGAAAAAGCTCACTGGACTGCAATCTTTCAGAGGTCCACAACATCCTTTGCAGCCCCACCACATGGCACCTCTGCATTTCCTCTTTCTAAGCCCTAAAAATTATCATCACCCTAAGTAACCATAACCCTGGAGTATGCGCAGTTCAAACATTAAGCACCAGCTATTGGTCACACAAAAAGGGGCCAGGACTGAAAGCTTTTGGCAGCCCTCACCTTCCCTTAGCAGCCTTCTTGCAACCCCATTCATGCTGGGGCTCTGTTCTTTTTCTCTTTCCTAACCCTACCTGTCCATAGCTCCTGTTACAATAGAGCTCTGGGTTTTTTCTCTCTTCCAGTTCTAATTCTAACTGTACGCCAAAGCAGAGTACTAACAGGAAAACTTTGTACGGATCAGAGGACTGAAAAGTAGTAGTCATGAGGAAGAGAGACCCATTCTTCTTTTTTCTATTTTGAAATCTGCATTATGACCACCAAATTAAGAGCTGGGACACTCTGGAAGCACACTGGAAAGGGGCAGCTATGGGTCTTAATCATCCTAGAGCTCCTTGACCATCTTTTCTTGCTTTTTTTTTCGCATCCTCCTTTGAAAATGAAGCATCTAGCCAATGAAAACATTTACCAAATTCCTGGCAAGTACTGGAAATTAATTTACCTCAAAGGAAAAACAATCTGGAAAAATCAACATATTTTGTATTGGAATTCACAATGAGCTTTCTTTTCAAATTCTTCTATAGCTCTACTTTTAACATTTTTAAATGACGATCATTAAAAGATAACAACATACAATATACAACTGTAATGTTTTTTTCTCAATCTTTTTGGGTCAATGGTAAATTTTTTGCCCAGGAATGATTCCCACATAGTCTCCTGTGCATAATAAAACAGTAAATATTTCTCACACAAAAGCAATATAAATTTTTACCTACCCTCACAATGATCTTTTCAGAGACATTTGCAGACAGTAGGTAGAATTGGTCCTGGGAGACAGCATAGAGTCCAACTACCAGCATGAAGTATCTAATTTGAAATTGATTTAATCAAGACAATAAGCGAAGTAATGTCTTCTCACAAGAAAAAAAAAATGTTTTAAATACAACCGCGGTTATCGAAACATAAAAAGATAGCCAGCATGTTTTTTAAAGGTATTTGTTATAATATGAAACAAAAATTATTTCCTTCACTCTCAAGTAACATGCTACTTCTATCCCCACCATCACTGAAAATATACAAAGATTACACTATTTTTGATTAATTTAAGTAATGAAGACTCAAAAGTTAAGACCCTTTCCTCCCCAGAAGAATGTTACTATTATTTGGGTTTTTGGCTTCCTGATTTCATCAGCCATCATTCTGGCTATGATTTCCTGAAATGATCTCTAAGTGCACCACGAGGATCAGATATTTTCTCTTATTCTTATAGAACTCCATGACTCTAGAAGACAGGCCTTTAAGCAGATACCAATTATCACAGAATTTGAAATAAAATCACAGATTTGACAACACTGAGATTTTTCACACACATCGTCTCCATTCTAAAGTAGACCTTCTCTTTTCCACTTCACACACAGAGACCAACTAGCTACAGCATTACCTCTGGTCAGGATTAGGCTTCCCCTTTTTTCTCATATTATTTGCTGTTGTTTCACTGAAGTGCAACCTTCCCAGTGTTATTTTAGTTAGCTGGTCCCCTGGTAGATCAACTCTAAAATAGAAAAGGAAACAATATCAGGGAACTAAGCATTTGGAAATCTACCTGGCTTAAGACGTATTTCCTCAAATCCATTAAGTTTTGAGAAAAGATGACAAATAAAAACAAAAACTAGGAGAAACCCCAGTAAAAATGCAGTTAACTCTCGTTTATAAAAATGCATTAAAAACACAGTGACTATGTCAAGGAAATAAACAGGATACAGCAGCAGCAGATGGAAACTCTTCTTAGTAATAGGGGTCTTGTTTTTCTTGATCGGTTTGTACACAGTCTTGAACATAATGAAACCATACATTTCCCATATGATGGGTATTTGTTGTTTTTTCAATTGCTTATTATTGGGTCTGAATTTCCATATTAAACCAAATGCATTTTACTGCTTGTCCTTTTTTTTCACCTGCACCTAATTTGTACTGGAAGTATAAAATACACACCTATGCCTCAACTATATGGTGGCACTGCTTCTCTAAGTGATAAAGAATATGAATAAAGAGTTTGAACGGAGAAAACCACAGCCCATCAAACAGTTTTCCATGAAACAATTTACACACACTCAGGATCTATTTGTCAGCATCCAGAAGGAAGAAAAGTGCCATGGTAGATGTATTTTAATGAAAATCAAGGTCCCCTCCCAAGCTCAAATTTTGGTTTTGCAGATTATGCATTGCAGCCTTCATCCCAGCACTGTCCTGTCAAACTTGACACTGTCTTATCTTTTTCTCTTGCAAGGCTTATGTAATTATTTATATAGGACAGAACAGCTCCAGTAGAAGACACCTATACCATTTATTCTGCCAGTGAGTTGAGATGCAGATGAACAGCAGACAGTTCCAGGGAGAAGCTGCACGTATGTTTCTAGCAAAGGCGTTCCCCCGTAGAAGCACTGCAAATATATCTCATGGCCGTGTAGAATAGGAACATTACTGACATTTTTTAAGATGGGAAATGCATCTGCCATACAGCTCTAAACACCACACAACGGTGTTGCTAGCCAAATATAAATATTTTTTATAGACATACTGAACGCATTTGTAAAGCTGCTGAAAATGTTCCTTAATGAAGGGAGAGCAGGTATCTATTACTACTGCGGTTATATGTGCACACCCAGATGGAATTTGGATAAAGATCAGAAAACTGGCTTAGACCTACTGTAAGTTTCCAAGAAATAATTACTTGACATTTCAGACCAATCAAGCATTGAAATAAAATGGAATAAATTTCTCAAAATTCTTACTTAACAGGATGGAAAGTTTTTTTGCTTCGATCTGACTGAGATTGTTCAATAGCAATTGTTTGGTTTGGAGCTTCCACCTATAAAGAAAATAGAATTTTACAAAATGACAAGAATATCAAATTTTCAAATACATAAAGTTTGAAATAGAAATTAATAAGCAATTGTATCTGAAACATTCATATCTTTCTAAATTCTTATGAAACTACATGGAAAGTAACATGGGAATTGACTCCTGTTCAACTGATGCCTGATAGCTAGTCTGAAGCCCTAAATCATTCATTTGAAAATTTAAAAAAAAAAAGATAAGTCATGCATTAATTTGTAAGATTAGAATTGCTGTCTGAATCTAAACTGCTATTGGCTCATTCTATCCCAAAGCATAAATGTAGATATTTAACAGGAGAACTGAACCTATCCAAGGTAGTTCTTTTTGTAAATTTCTGTACCCTTCTAGAACGGTACCAAGCAGCACTTTGCTCCAGATGGGAACACATAATGGTAACATTCACTAATTCCTTATGTATTAGAACACATTAAGCAAAATGGGTAGTAATGGCCTTGTAAAACATCTACATAGATTTTTAAAATATTTGAATTTTGGTAGTAAGTAAAATCCTGGCAAAACCTTTCAGAAAGATTAAAATTTCTTACTACTTCTGCATAGGTAAGCTTGTGGAACCATATTGGCTGGGAAGAACTTGGTTCTTAAAATGAAAATGGAAATGGAAATTGCAAGCCTGGCAAGAAAAAATTGGGAAATTTTGTTGGTTTTCTGCGTGTGAACTGTTTAGAAAAAACGATCTTTGCTTTGTGAATGTTTTTTTCAACACATCTTCTTGACCAGTGGGTACACTGGCCACATACACACCAGCTGATGCCCCTGCACTACCCACAGAGCAAACAAAATTTCAGCCAAAGAGAGAGATGTCAGCGAAAACACAGCAAATAGGCAAACACATGTTGTGTTTCTGCATATATCAGCACAAGCATCCATAACACATCGCTTTTTTGCAAAACAGTTCCACACAGAATTCACTAGTAGCTTAAAAGTGTTCTCTTTTGTCAGTTCTTGGTCAAAACACTAAGAAAATTGTTCATTTCAATTATTTACCTTATTCTATGGATAATCACATACTAATTAATTACAAGTAATATCACAAAGAGGATAAGTACTTGCCTTTATTCCAAAAGCTTTCAAGTAAAACTTTTCTATTGGTTTTCCCCCAAACTGAGTTTTGATATATCTGGGGTGTCCAGTGATTCTAATATGAACTGTGATTTGGAAGTGATTCTTCTTCTGGCACACAAAGGCATCATCTGTTGCTGAAAAATTAAATCCTTTGTCTGTGACAATGTGATATTCTACAGTAGGTCTACAAAAACAAAAAGAAAGAATAGTACAGCTGAATAGTGTAAGAATGTACAAGAACTTTAAGTATGGGTGTATTTGAGTGACATCTTGAATTTCTATTTTTAATATGGTCTGAAAATCCATCTGATTTTTACTGACAAATTGGGAGCTGAAATACACTTTTACAATCACCAGTTCTACCAGTATTTCCTTCTTGGCCTGTTAGAGCTGCAAAAACTAAAATACATGTAAAGTGTACCCTAATTCCAGTCTGATGCATGAAATGTTTGGAAACCAGAGGTGGAGAAGCTTACATAATCTACATAATCCTCACTTACAAATCTTATTTGAAAGAACTCTGTGCACCTGAAAGCACAACCAAACCTTTTAGTGTATTCAAGCATTCATCATAACATTGCTGTAAAAACCAGAGCTGAATGAGTGCTGCAGACAACAACATGCTAATGAGTCAGCAAGACTCCCTAGTTTGTTCCTGAATTCCCATACCAAGTGCTTCTGCAGAAGCTGCTGGGATTTGAATAGGGATTTACTCAAGCTAGAAGTAAAGCTATTGATACTGACCTTCTGGCAAAATGTCTATAAAACTCTGCTTTATCATATTGTCCACCCTACCCCAACTAAGGAAACTCCATTCTATTTATTCAAAGGGCTAATTTGTCACCCAAACAGAAAGAGTATTCTGTCATTATGATCCACAGTAAACAAGGAGAGGTATCAGAAAATCTTTCTAAAAGAGCCAGCGAACTCACCATCCCAACAATGCTTCCAGTCGTCTAAATCAGAGGATGCATAATTCTGAAATACTAAGACTCTATGGCAAGGTTCTCTCATATGGGCATTGGCTTTTCTTGCTAATGAAAGTTTGTTCATTATGATCTTGTCTGATGCTACTGAGAACCTCTCATTAACACAATTACTGAAGATGGCTTTTCAGAACTCATCCATTCCTTTACACATTATTAGTCAGAAAAATCAAAATGTACAGACTTTACAAGAAACATACAGGCTTTATTATCTTTGTATAAACTATGAACAAAAGGCCCCTTTCAAACAGTTACTGATTATCTGGGACACAGAATAAAGAGAAAACTACTTTTTAACAACATACGTCATATGTTAATTCATATTTAAAATTATAATGAAGTGTCTACCATCTCCTTAAACCATCATTATCAAAGAAGCAAAACTGCTACAGGTTCTTCCTGCAGCTGGTAATTCTTTGTATTTGCGCAGAAAATGTGTGTATTTCATAGTAGGGAAAGGAGTCATTTTTCAGATTTAGGTGTGCAGCGAGTTCAATAGCTGATATCCTTAAAGCAATTTCAGAGTATTTGCTTACACCTTGGCAAGCACATTGAGAAGCAAAAGTGCACGTTTCTATTTCTCCAAGTTGTATTCTTTAGAAGAATGACTCCCAAAGAGGAATTTCATGTTTATAATTTTCTGAGTATACTATTTACAGTAATTAAGAGCACATACATCTTTTGATCTTATCACACAAAGAATGGTCAGTTTTACCAAGCAGTACAGTAAAACTTGGAAGAACTTTTATGTAGCAAGCAACATCCCTGTCACACAAGCAACTCTACTAGAAATATACTCCAAATTCCTCTTTCTATTCAGAATTTGAGTCTTCAAACACCATCTTTGGACCCAAGTCCTACCAATCACAATAGTAATGGCACAGGGATCTAAAGAAATGCCAAGCAGAAACAATGCGGGCCATAATTAATGGTAGAGTAACCTTTACTAATGAATCTACCTCAGCTAACAGCATTTTGTTGTGAAAATGAAATAATCAAAAGGTTAAAATACTGGATTAATAAAATGGAAAATAATAATTAACCTGAGAAACGCCCTTTAAGTGGGCACAGCAATTCTGAGGTACAGGACTAATCCATCTATGCTGAGTAGTGATAAGCACATGACTCTGTTGAGGCTAACAGAATACAGAATCACTACTCAGAAAATCTGTGCACTGTGCTGTAATTACAGTGCATCTTGGAACAAAGGCACTGCCATTGACCTCACCTTAAGAGTAACAATGATCCCCTCTGCAAACAATATCTCAATCTCCTTCCACAGTAACAGCAAGAGTACCTGTATCCAGATGCTTTAATGCTCAGCATCACATTGCCTTTGTTGACACAAGCCAAAAGAAATGTGAGTCTTTAACTTCAATTTTAAGTGTATGGGAACCAACAAGTAATTGGGTAGCATCTGTAGAGCAATTGCACACCATCAGCTCACAGCTCTCATGTAGTCATTGACTGAGTGTAACAGGAGTTGGAAGCAACTGCCATCTAGAATGACAATTCACATGACAAACACAGCTGGAGTTTTCTTGGCCCATCCAGTTCCCAAGGAGCAGAAATGTGTGGACACTGAGCTGTCTGCTCTCTTGTCATGTCAATACCTCAGGAGAAGGGTCATGTGGGACACAGCAAGATGTGTATTGGCCCTATCACATTGTGCATAAACAGGGAACATCAGTGTCCAGCAATGACAATGATAGACTCCAAACTTGCCTGAGAGCTTTTAGCAGCTTGGGCTAGAGTAATATTAAAATTTACTATGCTATTTAAGTCTGGTAGAGACAGTGACAAATTGTTTGCACCCGTCCTGGGGAATAAAGCAGACACTGTAGAAGGACTTTTGTTAGAAGGGATCATTCACTAAATACTAGAATGGAGAAATCCAGGGATGTAAGGTCAACTTGGAATGACCTTTGACAGATCATGTGGAAAAAAAAAAAAAAAAAAAAAAAAGATTTACAGTTCTGATTTATAGAGGAAAACACAAAATCTTTGACTAAACGGTTGTACATCAAACATATGTCTACATGTTATTAAGCTTTAGGTTATATAAACCCACAAGTAGTACAGGTATCTTCTATTTCCAATTTCCTTTTATGTTTTGGGCCATTAGAGGGAAAGGTTCCATATGCTCTATAATTACTTGTCCCAATGTGCTTGACAAAAGAAACAAAAAATCAATAGGTATTTTAAGTTACATTCACTTTTCTTTTGCCCCTATATCCCTGAAGGGAAATCAGAAAATCTGGTATGAATTTCAACCAGTGTTTAAAGTTCTGCTTATCTGATACATCTGCAGATTCATATTCCATCACGCCTGCTATACCTTTTTCTCCAGTCTTATTTTCAGCAAGAACAAGGGATGCCAAATGTATAATTTGTTCTTACAAAACTACAATACCAGCAAAAAAAACCCAAAACAACCAAGAAACCACTTTTTCCAAGTGCAAACATCAGTGCTTACAGTTTTTCATAATTTGAGTTAAATAAGCTGTGCCACTGAGAAGTTTGATATGGTTGCCATGTTAGAGCTTGATAGCATTTTTCCAAAGCTGCGTTCTGTCCATCACTGTCATATTCCTGCACTTCAGCCACACAGTCCTTAACAGTTGCTGCAGAGAGATAGTGACAATTCAGTTATTACTTTTGCGACTAGCCAAAAACCCAGCATAAACATTTTTATAAATATATTTGCATATATACATACATATAAAGCACAAATATATTGCATATATATTTAAATCTCATCATCCTTTGCAGTTATTCCAAAAGACTGTGTTATATTCTCTTGACCTAGAAAATAAATTTTTCAGCTTTCCTGATTTGCAAAATACTACATAAGTAGCACTTCCTAACTTTATTCTCTCCAAAAGGGTGGATAGTTTCCTCTGAGGGAAGAAAAAAGTTTATTTTTTCTTTTAAAAAGTTTTCTTCTCTTAAAAGTTAAGCATTTACTGTAAATCTGCAATACTGCAGGAAGCAGTTCAGGAAAATAATTACATATGTTTCCCATTCTCTCTGCTACAGGTTTAAACCAAATATACTCCAACTCACTGCAATAGGTACTTTGTTTCAGAGCAGGAGGCACAGTTTTCCAATATCAAGCACCTTCATGGCTATATCTCATTGCCTGGTTAGTGATTTCTGAGATACGCATTTTATGAAGACAGACTAGAATGTGATAAGAGAGATAGATAAATGGAGTACAGTAAGTACAGGAGAAAATATGTCATGAAGCATATAAACTAAGATCTGTCCAGTGGCAGCACCATAAGGCAGAGCCTATAGAATTATTTCAGGCCCAAGCTGCATTTCAATTCCCACTTCTAACATACAGCAGTATGAAAATACAAGAAAAATCCCACAGTAAAGAAATTCACACCCCATTTCTAAATGATCTCCATGCCATTTTAACCCATTGCTCTTTTTCCAATAGTATGTGTGCCAGTGCAATTCTATTAACAGTGACTCCCAAGGAAAGTATATTTCAAAGCCATGTCATTATGAGTTAAAAATAGCAATAGGAATTTCAGTTATGGAAGCACCTGCTCATCCCCTCTTTCCAGCAGTGGTAGACTTAGAGGAATAGTCACAATTAAGCAGCGCTGATCAAATGGAAGATACCAAGGGAAAAGTAACCTACTAAATCCAGTTGCTACTCATTTGAAGTGTTGTAAAAGATTGATTTAATGCTGAAAAATAACTTACACTGAAGAAATAACAAGCAGCTCAAAATTTCCACTAACAGACAAGGCTGAAATTCCTCAGATAAACTGTTCATTCAAAGAGAGTCTCATGCTTCACAGAAGCTGATCCATTTCTGCACATGCCTGATAAGCTTTTTTTTGTATCAATTGGTATAAGCTTAGCATTTTTATCTTGATAAAACAATAAGCCAAAATTAATTTGGGGAAGGCATGGGGAAGAACACATAGCTTTTTACCAAGCTTGCACTTGGAAACACTTTGTAGAAAAAATATGGCGTTGAGATGATAAAGGGAAAGAGCAATCTGTTTGCTCATCCACTGCGTTAATTCCCTGTTAAGCTGACCCAAGATGGTTTCTTTGCCCAGCCAATTTAGCGCCAAGCAGAGTCAGCAGAGTATGGTATCATCTGCGTACTGCAGGCTCATACATGGAGAAGGGCACAGTATATTGTCCAGAGAGTCCTCAGGAAACACAAACCTCTAACGCTTCTTATCTCTTCGCCAAATATAATTAGTTCCTGGTTTTCAAAAACACTGAAAAGGCAAATTCCTCCAAACCTGGCAGCGAAATACGGACTGTTAGTACCACTACCTGTTCAGAGCCTGCAGGAACTATGCTTTTAAAATACCTATACGTCTATGGCATGAAATACTACATTTCATCTTCACACAGCTGCTTACCTTGTCTGGAGTCCTGAGAGTGGACTGAAGAATCAGTGACATCTCCCAGTAATTGTGAGAGCTTCCTTTTTTTGCCTGATGCTGCAGAAATACTTTTTAAAAAATACACGTTGCATTACTCATTTATAAGTTTAAATACAGATATTACAGAATCATAACAAGAGAACACCCAAGTATCTCATTCTAACTGTACTGTCGTCCAAATTCTAATTTGCCAGGGGGAGGAGAGGGTTGTTTGCTTTTTAAAACTTAATTATGCAGTTTTTCCTTCCAAAACATAAATTACTTTATTTTTTATTTCACGTGAATAGAGAAGTTCGTCTCTTTTTTAAAATTTACGCTCTGCATAAGCAGCAGGGTTTTACTGTTTCCTGACATTTGCATTAAAATCACAGCTTTATCACTAATAGCTGCACTGGACTGAGTGTGAATGCACTTTCCTTCTTATACAGAAAACACTAGTAGCAGTTAAACTAATGTGTTAATGAAGAGATGTCAAGGGGCAACTATTGGGTACCAGTTTTCCCCTTTCCCAGAAAGTAAGATTTCAAAAAATGCTCCTTTGTGCAAAGGGGAAAAAACCTTATTCTAAAGTTTTGATATTATAAAATGTAAACTAGAATATCCTGACAGACGGTTACTCCTTTGGGATGGGGGAAAAAAAACAAACTAAACTCCAGGTGTCCATCAGGCCCAGTAGGTACTCAAAACAAGGCTTCTCCACCAGCAGAAGAAAAGTCTGCCCACCATGTTAACTGTTATTCTTCTCCTGGGTTTGTTCCAAAGTTCCCCATTTGGTCAAGAAGTATTTTGTATCTTAAGTTCCAATAACCAAAATATTCCTTCAAAAAATAATATGATTTTGACTACCTGGCACCTTCTACTGGAAAGCAAACAAACAATGAACACAAATAGCTCCACTGAGAAACTCAGGCCCAGCCTCCTTCCCCCACATCCCATGACACATAATTGGGCTCTATGCAGGAGACAGAGCATCTGCAAGTCTGGGACTAACACTGATGAATTCATATTTCTCTCCCAACAACCAGAGAGGTCCCCTTCTGGCATACATCAGTCAATTCATTCTTACTAGGTATCATAGTTGGATGCTTGCACTACCCAGTGTATTTTGAAAGAATCCTCGATGTGCCGGTGGGTGAATATGGCAGATGGTATGTGAATTTGATTTCACTTGCTTACATAGATATGACTATTTTAATTTTTTTTCCTCCCATGCCACTTGATAAATGCTAACAAGACCCTTACAGACAAATCCCTACAATAGGTATTGCAAAACGCCTGAATATTTCTATAATGCAGTTATGAATCACTTGTTGATCCCTCCTTAGCCTTCTAAATTTTTAAAAATTGAAATCCATTTCTACTTCCAACCTGAACTTTAATCAAGATATTTAAAGAACCCTCAATCACAAGTGGCACAAAAATGTCTAAACACTGCCATCCTGTGGAAAATCCTACGTCCATGGGATTTTTACACCAGTCTTACACCATGTCTTCTATGTTTTTTTTAAATCTGTTTCCTTTGCATAGAAGCTTTATCATTTACCCAGAAATCTGAGATGCATTTGGCTGAAAGTAAGAATAATTAAAACCCAAACAGCTGGAGGATGTAGAATGATTCCAAGGAGTCACAGGGTTTTCCGTCTTCAGGCAGCAGCCTTGGGGGATGGTGCAAGGATGTCCACTGGGATTAGGGTCAGAGTAAGTCTCCATGAACCTGCAGGGAAGCTTGTTGGGCACCACAGCAGATGGGCATTGGGGCAGAGGCTGCAGCCCACTGGGCCACGTAGTATCGTACCATGGGGCTGCAAGAAGGAAACACACAAGAAAGTCAGGACAAAGAAGAGGAACTGGAGACCTTCCTGCAAGGCTGGAAGAGGCTGAATTCATGAGACCTACTCTGGAGCTGTGGCGGAGAAGACAGTTCTGATCCAGAGTCTGGTGGGGAGTCTGGCAACTGGCTTTGCCTAGGGATGAAAAAGAGATTTTAATTTCTACTGTGAGGAAACATAGAGGGTGACCACAAGGCAATGCTGAAAGCAGCTAAAGGAGGACCCATCCTCCCTCCACAACCTGCTGGCTTCAATCCTTCTTTTTCCCATGAGCCATTCTTCAGCTAACTCTGGGCACACCAGTGACTCTGAATGCACAGAGCTCGCAAGAGCTTTAAAGCCATTCTCTCTATACTACAGACTAAAGATCTGTAGCATCTTCATCTTCTAGCCAATGTCTTAAGATCTTCATTTGGCCAAAGCACTCTCAGTCTCTGTCAGATGCTAGCAGGTCTCATTTTAGCACCTTGCTCAGCACAAGAGGCAGCCCAAGTGCAGAGGGAAGCAGAGGCTGCTCCCCAGATAGGAAGCACATCTGCCCAGTTTGAAATAAGAGGTTTTACAAGCTCACAAAAAAGATCCAGAAGCTTAAGGCAGGGTTTCCACAGGTTATGAACTACCTTCTCTGTTTTCAATCCTACGCAATCTTCCAGTTCAGTTTAGTTTAGTGGGGAATCAATAATTAATACCTTCTACACCTCAACCACAAAAGAATTGAAAATATAGAGTACTAATGAAGTCTCCAAGACTTTGTATGCATGCTCCATCAATTACCTAATTCATTATACTATTACCTAATTCATTATACTAAGGTGGTCCTACATTTACCTTTAAATTCCCCATCTAGAGGTGTCCTTTTTAGTATTAAAATCATCACAGGTTACATAGAGGACACCTCAAAGTTTTGATCTTTGTCTAAATCTGTCTTTGATTTATGTAAAGAAGCCACAACAAGGCATTATTTATAAAAGTTCACAGAATTTTACTGTCTTCAGATACTGCTCTTAATTACCATGTCTCATTTCTGATTATTTTAACCTTCATGGTCATCCTGTTGTGTAGTCTTAATAGTCTTCCATTCTTCTTAGCTTCAGACTAGTTCATTATATGCTTATTCAGCCTAAAGTTTTTTATTCTATCCTTCCAACATCGCTAAGAGGTCCATCCTACCAGCCTCCTCAAAGGAAATCTTCAAAACCAAAACACACCAAGGGGACTGCAGGCTGCGAGCCAGCCATGCCAGAACTGAGGAAAATGAGTGTGTACACACACACGAGTGTACACACACCCACCCACCAAACCCCACCAGCAGCAGTGGGAGGGATGGGACCAAGGCAGCTAAAAAGGGAGTGAGAAGAAAGGAGAAGTCCTTGGTTTATATTGAGCCTCGAAAAGGCGGGAGGGGAAGGGTTGTTTCCTAAGTGTTTAATTGTTTACTTTCCACATATCAACATATGAGCCAGATATCAAAAGTTTGTGTTAAGTGGTAACAAAGTAAAAGTGTCTTGAGTCTTGGCTCTCTTGCTTACCACAAAGGGTGCTCACAAAGTGCAGCTCCACAAAGCACCCATGGGGAACTACCCTCCAGCAGCTTCTACATCACCTGCCAAGTAAAAACACTGCGCCGTGCTGAATTCGGGCAGAGCTGGGCTGCCTTGCTCCATGTACAGCTACCTAAGCAAGAGGCTCATCTCCCAGTTCACATCCTAGCAACTGGAAAGCAGGGCCAACCCCACAGCAGCTCAAGGTGGTTGATGATCAGCACTGCACAGGAGGATCACCCTTGACAACCTGGTGTGAGGCAAGGTCCCTGCATGGCACAGCACCTTAAGACCCCCACTGGGAGCATTAGAGGAAGCAGATACAGAGGCACAGATTGGGAGGAGATGGGGTGGAAAGGGATTTACACTCTGACAGTCATTACAAGAGCCAGGGAGTAAAGGCATGACGAGGAATCCTGGCTGGCAACCAAGAAATTCCATGTGATTCACAGCCACCTCCTTGCCACAAACCCCATAACCGAGCAGGAAAGATTCATGCTTTAACACCCTTGCTTGAAGAGGTCATCGTGGAAAGCCAACAACTTAAGTGTGCTCCATGATTTTTAGTGTTCACTGGGTTTTGTTACTGAAACAGGTAAATCTCTGAAAACATGACCTCTCATGATCCCTTTCTAAAGAACTTCAAGCACACTGCTCTGTACAAGAATATGCCAGCCCATATTTTATTTGTGCAGCTTTCTCCTGATTTTCAGGCAGGAAGTGAATGTTTCCTTGTGTGCAGCTGACCCTAGGGAGCTTTGTTTTCAACTTGTCTCCAACAGCTCAGCCCAATCACATGCCTCAGGACTGAAAGAAGGTTCTTGATTATTTCATAGAATCATAGAATTGTAGAATTCTATGAGTAGGTCACAGCAACAAGCAGATGCTCCCACACCATGTAGCAAAGCCACATTATTCCCTCTGCAATGAAAATAGGAGCATCGTAAGTCAATAGCAGAGTGCTCCAGAGAGGCTATGCTTCTGTCTCCTGTCAGTTGAGGTCACAAGTCTATCAGATCTCCTATTTTATTTCAAGTTTTTTCAGTCCTTCATGATGATGCTTTCAAAGCAGCTTAAGGGAGAGAAAATCCTATGCCATCTTGCTTCCATTTAAAGGAACTACAGAAGATTCCCCCATTACACTGGAAATAGGTGGAGGTTCAAGAAATGGACTCTTAACCCTTTTGTGTATTGCCTATGAATTGTAGCCTCAAACACTGCTCTGAACAGTACCTGAAAGACAAGTGCTTAAGATGTATGCTAGCCTAAAAATGTTAGAGCAGAAGATGGATGACAGACATTTAGTGAGGCACACCCTTTTTACTAAGGCCCAGTGTTCTGGAAGAAGTTGAATAAAACAAAATTGCTTAAAGGGACACCTTCATATTCAGAAAACACACAAATGTTCCCACATACACAGCAAATATTTTCAAGCATCGATGAAAAGTTTCCATATCCTGATTTTCATTCTACTGTTTCTACTTCAAGTCTTGTGTTTCTGAGCTTGGGTGGCTTGAGAGATAACCATTTCATTTTTGGTCGCAGTCTATTACTTTTTATATGTTCTTATGTATTTCATAATGGTGTCACTACTGGTTTTCTAGCATGTCACATCCAGAGCCCAGCATTTTCGGTTAGCTTCAACTACACAATTACTATTAAAAAATAAATTATAAAATTCCACATTAGAGTAATTTTCAATTTCCCTTAAAACAAATTTTATAATGCTTTTAAATATCACCTCTACTGCTCTAAACATTGTTTTTGACTTTGAATAGAGAGTTAGTAAACATTCGAATTATTTTCTTTCTGTGGGATACTTGATCCCTACAGCTACCAAATTCCAAATATGCCTTGTAAAATTTAAAACAACACATCCATAAAAGTCTAAAACTTCCCTTCTACACATTCCGTTCATGTTCCTGGTTTCAAACGCTGCCTTGTGTACTTGAGGTCTGATTTAAGTTAAAGTATTTCAGTAAAATACAGAGACAAACACTTCCTAGGAGAAAGGACATATTCATAAAGTACAGAGGTAGTAGGGATATGTCTCCAAGTTAGAGCTTTACTGTAACTGATACTGTGCTTTTTGGGGAAAAAATATTCTGTAGTTTAAGTGATTCTGTATTACAGAAATAATATATTAATTAAATGCCTGCTTAGGAAAGGATCTGACAACCTTTTCTCTTTTTACCACTCGAGAGTAAGCTATTGCTGCAGGAAAAGTTGGGGAAGTCACATGTCACTTCACGTGTGGTGTAAGAGAAGTAACACCAATGGCCTGTCTGAAGCAAGACGATCTTTAATGGACACTTCAAGATGTGCCCAAGATCTTGGTGGTAGCAGCACCCTTTTCATGGCATTCTGCATTCAGCACTGCACATGCTATTATGTTGATCTGCATTTTACATATATGCAGAAGCTTTCAGTATTTTTCTCCTTCGACTTGTTTTGGCAAGCTCCTGGATGAGATTCTATTCTGTTTATGCACAATACAAATACTTCGCCATTGTACTTTTAGAGATCTAATGATTCAAAAAATGTTCTTCTTAATCCCATAATTAATGAAGCATGACTGTAGTATGGCTGTAAAATCCTGCTGAGCCTCCAAACTCATAGTAGCTTTACAGATTGTTTCTTTGCATGTAAATACTTTGTAACACTGCAACTATAATATCTAACATACCTAAGCTACATAATAAAATATATATATACACACATTTTTATTTATGCTATGTTCTGTGTATAAAAGCAAAAGAATAATATTTTAAAGTTTTCATGCAGGAGTTCAATAATCTGTTTAGCCTGAAACATGTTTAGTCACTTTAAAGGTTATGTATATTTATATACAACAACCTCTTCAGTCTTCTTGATTTTTATAATGTGGGTACAGAGAATCCATTCATCATTCATGGTTTAGAGCAGGTAGAAGCCTATTTAGACCACTAAGTAAATAAGTGTGCTGCTGAGTGTGTTTGGAATGAAAAATCCCACGTTTCATTATTTTGAAAACATCCCCTCTTGCTCTGCTTCTTGGCAAGTGCAAGTGTCAGCCCATTAATAATGTTTTGCATTGAACAACAGTCATCTGACCATTGTCTAGATGAAAGATTTGGGCTTGGAGTCTTTGATAGATCTATGCTGCATAACTTTCCACCCTTGACCATGACCCTTTGCATTATGTATCCTTTGTATCTCTTAAAGTTAGTCTCAGAAGAGATTAATGGGCAGTTTTTTCTGTTCTGAATGAAGCATTAGGGTGAAAGCAGTAGCCCTGCTTCCCTCAGACTGGAAGGTTTACATTATTCTTTCAATTTATTATACATTAGTCTCATTTTTATCACTTATTCTGTATATAAAGACTGGCACTTACAGGAATGTTAAAATGACAGCTTTGCATTTAATGCCACAATTAGCATAACAGTTGTGAATTATCCCAGACTTCATTATCATTCCTGCTGTTGAACAAGACAACGACCATATTTCCATTACTGTCTGTAATATATTTTCCCAAATTTTTTTATAAAGCTTTGAGTAAGGAATGGGACCAAGAGAGCCACAATGCTCTTGAAACTCAGATTTTAGGTCTGACTGTAGTGTTCAGATTTTATCATGCCACTAATAAAAACAGTTTAAGAGATGTTGCTAAGCAGGGGGAGTACACATTGCTGTAATACTTACAAAGTTCCAAACTCTGCATCACTACTGATAAATTCTTCCAACATACTTGTATCCACCATGGGATTCTCCAAGGCTCCATGGACATCTTGCCCTAAAATTAAAAATGTCGAAAAGACAGAAATTATGAGAGCAGAATTCAGAGGGAATTGTCAATGCTTCAGACTAAGTAATGCTTCTCACTCTCCTACACAAAGAAAAACCAAACCCATCCTGTCTTGTGCAACAAGTGAGTTACACTTCTGGGTCAGTCACTCTGGGAGAAAGGATGACAGGAAATGTAGAGCAAATGAGGATGTGCAGGGGAAGAGGAAGATGGCAGAGCAGCACCAAGCAAACACTAGTTAGTGCACGGCATTAAGGCTTCACTGAATTACCACAGCAAGAGGATGAAGGGCCCAGTCTGCAAGTAGAAAAAGCGGTTTTGAAGATACTTTTATGCTCTTTTACTAAGAAAGCAAAAATAAAGCTTTAGAAATGTTACAGGAATTGGCAGCTTCCTCATATTCTCCCCAAAAAACCAGCTTACTAACATGTTAAATGTATTAATGAATAGAAAGGTTCAGTACTTCATCCTTTGTTGCTTGGTAACTGAAGGCTATAAGCAGATTTTATTATTATAAAGACTCCAGAATCCATGACACCTTTTGTAAAAAGTCAGACAGAACTTTAAGAAAAAGCCAAACAAAACTGCTTTGTACGCTCCCCACCTCTCCAGAAAGCCTTCCATAAATACAGGTGTGGCCAGTCAGAAAGCAAACAAGATAAGGACATTGACATTACTGCTCTCTCTAGCAAGGCACTAAAGTTGTGTGCGGCTCTGTCCCACTGCTATACCAGACAAAATGGAGTTGTAGTAGTAAATACCTCCAGAGCTGTGTGGCTCAGTCCCGAGCGGCTGACACCAACCATTTCCCCTCAGCTCTGCAGCAGAGTGGGAGAACACAAAAGGTTCATCACTGTCACTGAGCACAGGAGCAGTAACTGCCTTCAGTGCTTTCACTGTCATCTCACTGTACTAGCATCAGGCATGTGCATGGTAAGAAGTCATATCATAAGGTTTCTTCTGTTTTTTTCCTGATGTCTCTCACTGACAGGGTTCCTTCCTGATCCAATGTTGAGACATTACTTAACTGCAAGCAACATCTAAAAATCTACTTCAACCACCATGCACAGGAATCCACTCCTGTTTGTCTTAATATGTACATTCATATTGCTAATAAATATCCCCTGAATTGCTTTGTGATCACAGATTAATCTGGGCATTGTTTGCTCATCAATGCTGCAGACTTAATTTTGGCTGTTGTATACAAACCTGTCCTTTACACATCAGAGTAGAACAGATTCAAAGTGGGCAGCACGCTTGCTTGCCTCACCAAGTTTGTAACGTGGAAAGTCTGGAAGTAGCAGCAAAACACTTTGCAAAACCAGCTGGAGAGTACAAAAGAGCCTGGCTTTCCTTAGCAGCCTTCCTCAAACTTGCTGAATTCTCATCTTTTCATACATGCCTGAATTCAGAATATCCCCCCTCGAATCTCAAACACTTCTCCTTTTGCTAAGGTAGTCCACAGGAAAATGATACAATCATCTTCTCTTCCTTTTACTCATCTGTTCCTCCTGTTGAAATTGCCTGGCCCTCACACAGAATGATATAATTTTGTTATTAACATGAGGCCAGAGCTCAGATACAAAGTGTTTTTCCTGTACCACAAACTGAAGTATTCCTAAATTATTCCTTATTTTGACCAAAGTCAGAGGCGAGCCCTTTCAAAGTACAGCTATGAACCAAAGAACAGGGCCTTTAACACGGGGTTCCCACAGCCCAGAGATTGGCTCTGTTGCTACATGATGACAACAGCAATATGTATCATTCCCTCTTAATCTCTCCACTTTGCATAAACAGTTAAATAGGGAGGAGAAGGAAGAAACAAGTAATTCTGTGCTGGGAGAGGAAGGGAGCACACCAGGAAGAAGATAGGCCACCACAAATGCAAGTTCACAATACAGGTCCACAGAATCATAGAATGCTTTGGTTTGGAAAGGACTTTTAAAGGTCATTATTTCCATCCCCTGCACTGAGCAGGGACATCTTTAAGCAGAAGAGCCCATACATTTGGCTGCCCTGTAGAACTTTATTCTTTCTTTCTGAAACTTTCCAGGTCAGTGGTGTCACGTGCTTGCACTGGCATCTGTTTAAGAAGAGGAGGAGCTGTTGGATCATATGCAAAACTTATTTAAAACAGTGGCATCTGTTTCACAGGTATTTGATCACAGTAAGCACTTGATACAGGTAGCATGCAAGCCAGTCGCTCACCTGGATGTTAGGTGGCTGCAAGAGCAGAGGACACCCTATGCCATGGGACAATCCCTGCTGAGGGTCCCCTGTGAACACAGTTTCTTGCAGAGAACTGTGTGCCTGGCTAAGTGCTACCAGAGGAAATGCAGAGTCAGCAGCCTTGATTATCAGCTTGTGCTCAGGGATCTCTGCTCCCAGTCCACACTCCACACTGCAATGTGCTCAGACGTCTCTGGAAAGAGTTTGCACTGGGTGACACATTCAACCTTAGTGTCACTGTGCAGAAGATTGCCAACTACCCCAGAAACTGGTGAAGATGGAGGGCTGAGACAGCACACTCCACACTGCAATGTGCTCAGACGTCTCTGGAAAGAGTTTGCACTGGGTGACACATTCAACCTTAGTGTCAC
>JAVSBS010003812.1:15125-27547 GCA_033124195.1 Coracias cyanogaster | reverse complement strand
TTCTCTTTCCTCATTTTACCTTTGATCCCCTCTCCTCCTTGGGAGGCGGCACGGACGTTTGCGCCCGGACCGCGACATGGGATTGTTGGTGCTCAAAATGGCAGTGCTAGGTGCACTCCTGGGAAGCAGCAGGAGTGCCTCGACTATTAACTTACAGAGAGATGAGTGATAGCGTGGGATATTCAGTGATAACACTGAACATAGGTGTACAATGTTTATGGTGCTTGGGCACCAAGCTTTCCAGCCTCCTTCCCCTGTCAGCTTTGGCCGCTACATGTGTCTTCTGTGTGCCTTACCACAGAGTGACAATTAAAGAATCAGCCTAGTTCACCTGCAATGGAAAAAGTGCCTTCTATGGTAGCTAGAATATGAGAGATGTGTAGTAAAACCTATTGTGTCCTCATCTTAGACCTGTGCTTACTTTAAGGGAGCAGGATGTATGTGCTTTAAATTACCATGAGCATCAGTAACCTTATTTCATGAGAAGCAGCTACTTGCAAAGTTTAAGATGCTTTTTTCAGTAGCCTCTAATGTTATTAGAGCTGTCTTCAACTCTCTGTGCGTATGGAGACGGAGCACCCTGAATTGTATACAACTTCACATTAGCCAGAAGCACTAGAAAACAAGTAAACCAAAGTTGAAAACACCCTATTCAGAGCATTTACATTAACATTTGAAAATGATCCAACAGTGTTAACAACAATGCCAAGTAATTTCTTATTTAGGGGAGTCAATTACTATTAATGCTTATAAGTGTACCAGTGACCACTGGTACACTTATGGAGACACTTAAGTTGTCTGAGGCCGGAAGACTTCATGGAAGCAAATTAGAAAAACATGCAGGAAAACACTCTGGCCAAGGCAAAAGCAACTACCTTACTCTTCCAAGTGGCTACTAGTCTTAAAGTTTGTTGTATCTGTCAGAACTATGCAGGTTCCTGTTACTAAGAGCTGCACTGTAGGAATAAAAAATTCGGAGTCTTCTGGGGCCTCTGTGATGCCTATTTCTAAAGTCAGGGAGAGCTGTCACCTACTTCTGTGCAGGGCATGATGAAGCCCTGAAGCATGCAGACACTGGGCCTCCAGGTATTTGAGTGCTAAGGTAAAAATGTTTGAATATGCTTCTAACATTGTAAAAAGTATCCTTCAGAGCAGCAAAAAAAAAAACCTCTTCCAAACCCAGAAATCCTCTATGTCTACATCATGTTTTACAGAGAACTTGGCAGCTGCCATCTTTTTTTTTTTTTTTTTTTCTTTGAAACTGGTATGTGGATATTTCCCACTTGGAGGCAAGGGAAGCAGTAGCAATGCAAAGGGGATGGGAGCTGCCCCCCCTAACCCTGGATATTCCATGGTTATAATCTCAGCTGTATACGTTTCCTGAGCTGTGTTCTTCTCACTGTCACCTTCTAAATTCAACTAGGGGGCACATACAGACACAATTCTGCAATCTTAATCCTCGACTTAAAAATAGTTGCCAAATAACACCGCTTGCTTCATTTCCAGAGCTCACAGCTGCATTGTGCGATGACAGCAGCTGTGAATATATTTCACAGCGAGAAGGGGAAAAAAAAAAAAAAAATCAAGACCTCTGTGGCATCACTAGGAATGTTTGCTCAAGCTCACAGTGAGGACACTGAAATGAAGATATTGGCAGAGTGGAGAAGTCTGTCCTCTAAAAAAAAAAATAATAATGGTTATCACATGGTTATCAGCAGGGATAAGTGTCTCCACTGCTCACCCAGCATTAAGCTGACAGGGTAAGGCAAAACTGGAGTTGCAGGGTTGGTGTATGGTGTAACTGTTGAGGTCTCCAAGCCTATCAGATGAGCAAAAGTAGTTCTGTAAGAGGCTGAATATGAGCAGTGGTCACCTGGAGGGCTGAAGGTGTCTTGGTATGATCTAGATCCTTGAAAAGTCTCCCCTCTGCCCACCTGTCTTACTAAGCAACTTTACCTCTTCAATCACAATGTCGTGAGTAACTGCTTTGCACATGTCATACACAGTCAGGGCAGCCAGGCTGGCAGCTGTTAGAGCTTCCATCTCCACGCCTGTCTTCCCCCAGGTCTGACAGGAGCTGCGAATCACCACCGCGTATCTAGCCTCATCCAAGCTCAGAGACACCTCCACATGGTTGAGGGGAATGTTGTGGCACAATGGGATCAACTGGCTGGTCAGCTTAGCTCCCTGAATTCCTGCAATCTGGGCTACTGCCAGCACATCCCCTTTCTTCACCTGGTTCTGCTTCACCATCCCAAATGCCTTCTCACCCAGGAGGACCACAGCACCAGCAACAGCACTTCTTCTTGAATCTAGCTTCCCTCCAACATCAACCATTGTGGCGCGTCCTTCCTCATCAGTGTGAGTCAAACTGACAGAGTGACGAGGTACCTTGGTGCAAGATCCCAAATCCCTGGTACCGAATTCAGATCCTGGACTTGCCTCTTTGGACTGGCAGTCCACAGAAACTTGGCCAACAGAAGAAGCCTCAAGGCACTTTGTGTCAAATGTGGAGCTTGGGTCCTTCTGGAAGACACAGTAGCCTCTGAGCTGGGTTTGTAGAATTCCTGTTGTTATGGGCCACTGCTGCTCTGGGTGAGATCCTGGCAGGAGAAGTTGTCCTGTAAGCTTATTTTTTATTAATGATTTTCCCATTTGTTTGGGTAAACTTGCTCTCAAAGTCAGCCACTGGCTAAATGTGTGGCCCCACTGTTTTGAATTTGGGGGATTCTGTAGGGCATCTTGGCATGGTGGGAATGACATCAATGCAGGTTCTGGGGGGAAAAAAAAAAGTAACATGAGCATACATCTTACTAATTGGAAAGCTAAGCTAAGTCTGCAGTAGCTGAGAATCCTGCCAGAGCACTGCTTGGGACTTTTTGTATTGCAAAAACCTCAGTAAGCCCGCAAGCATCCACTTTTTCTCATCAGGTTCTTTCTCTTGTCTCTCATCAGTTCCCTGCATTTGCTGGCTTCTTATTACAAACCCCATGACTCAAAACACTTATTTCAAGAAGAGACAACTTGCTTTCAAAAAGTAACAACACTTATTGAGAAACAGCAGCCAAGAGAGCTTATAGGAACATCAGTTCTGAAGAAAAGCAAGTCTTGGCATCCATCTGAGATCGTTCCAGCACCAGTCTTCTTTTGAAAGCCTGGCAGGGTTAATAGGAAATTCTTGCACTCAGATTCTCAACTCGCCTTCTCAAACACCTTTGTCCCAGCACAAGCAGCTGCACTTCCTCCTTTCATCTCCTTCTGCACGGAAGAGTCATGCCAGCACTTGAGGACAGCAGCAACCAGAAGCACGGCATCTGCAACTGCACTGTCTACAAGCTCAGAGGTTGGCTCTGTGATGGGAACCTCTCTATTATTGCTAGCTCCTACCATGTTAATGACAGCTGAAGTTTACGCACTGGAAAAACCATGCTCCCCTCATTGACAGATTTAAAAATCTACTCAGAAGTATGTTCCAAGTTGAGCTGGCAGAGCTCCCAGCTGGCAGAGAGGTAGTAAGCCCTCCTGCCCCTTTTCACCATTTAATCCCTTGGTTTTGGCATTTCCACAGGGCTAAATGCCAAGTTTCAAGATAGAAGGAGTCTTTCACATAAAAGTGATTTGTTTTGCAAGTAAAGAAAAAGTATTACAGAGGTAAGTGGCTGAGCCCTAGATTAATAGCCTCAGTGATAAGCCTGGTTTTCTTTTAGTGGAGCTCCTGCTCTCTTTGCTCTGAGAAACATGGAACTGGGTTTTGCTCAATAACCTCCTTTAGTAGCTCTGGTACTTGGGGACTCCCTTACTCATGAGGTTTCAGATTGTCCACAGGTGAATCAAAGCAGCTTCCTGGACCCTCTGCAGCTTGCTGAGCTATCTGTGCTTCCATGACCTACAGGTATCATCTTGGACTGTTCACATGACAGTAACAAACACAGTGTGGACAAGCCATTGGTTGTGCCCCCTCACCCTTTTTTTTTAAAAAACAAAACTAACAAAATTAACTCTTCCCTGTTAGTCCCAGTCTCTGCTGTAACAAAACTGATGCACTCAGCACCTTTTGCATCTAGAGCACCCTCCAAACATTGATCTGAAAATACTTATTACTGTCACTTAAATCAACCATAGATTTAGTGATTTTGTTTTTTAAATCGCTGCCCCTTTTTGATCTACAGCTGATGGCCTAACCACTAAACTTAATATTCCTGCAAATTTAGTGGTAATGTTTACCTTCAGAGGAATGGGTTTAAATGGACATAAATGTTTTGAGTATGACATCGCTCTGCTTTAAAAGAGCTCAGAAAACTGTGCTTATTCCTCCTTTCTTTCCACCTGTCTTTACACAGTGGGGCCTAACCTGAATATTCCTTTTAAAATCCAGGAACTCAAAGTACCCTGTTCTTCTGGATTCCTTGATTAGCTTTAAAGCTGAAGCTAAACCCTTGGCAAGGTGTCTTGTCTTCAGGAGAAGCTGGACTGCAAAGGCAGGCAAGTTCTTCTACTGGGTAAACACATATGGGTGGGAACAGGGAAGAGAAGTTTACTCGAGTAGAGTGGTAAGTAAAAAGATAGAAACAGACAGGAATACGTGCAAAGATCTTTGCTTTCCTAATAACCTGCATGTTCTTCAAGTTGTACATAGTCCTCTCTATTATCACACAAATTGCTCAAATACCTACCAAAAAAAAAAAAAAAATTGTTTTCTACAGCACTATGTATAACACAACTGAAACCATGTGACACACTGCATCTCCTTATATTCTATAGCTGCACCTGAAATTTAATTCTGTTAGCTTCCAAATAGCACTATCTCAGGGAGGGAAAGAAGGCAGGAGACACTTAAATTAAGGAAGAAATTCCCATAACTGAAGTGAACACATGAGGAGAACAACCTGCAAAAAAGAATATTTTGATTAAGGGAAATAAGATACAAACCATATAGCAAAGGTTCAGACAACAGCAGTGCAGGGAAGAAGCTAGGTTTGGCTTACTGGGACTAGCACAACCAATTAGTGATTTCCAGAGCATTCACTACATTTCATTAAATTAATTCCATACACACCCACCCCCCACTGACTGCTTGCACGCCAGCATTATTTGAAGTTTGTAAGTAATTCAAAACACAACTAGGAAATCTTCTAATGATTCCCCACGTGTCCCAGTGGGACACTCTCCGCTCATCTCCAGTCTCTCCACTGATGCAGGGACTGCCAGCCATTAGTCTTGGAGGGACACTGAACAGCTGCAGGAGGACCTGGACAGGCTGCCTCTTTCACTGTACGTCAGACAGTGTTAAAGCACTTTTCAAAAGGAAATTGGATGGATCTGATCTGCAGACATCCAAACATTGCTATGATTGTTAACTCGGGAGTATGGGGATTCTTTCAAAGGCATCTTGAAAAATTATGTAGTTCCCAGTGAGCTGTCAAGAATTTAATGCAGTATTTCTCATCTTAAAACAAACAGAAGATACTTCCTCATGCAGCAAGCCAATACACACTTTAAAGAAAGGGTCCCCTTTTCCTGGGACACAGCGCAGCATTGGCCAAATATAAGAGAGCAAAAGCAAACAGAGACAGTCTTGCACCACTGAATCATTAAAACTCAACAAGGAAAATAATGGGCCCTTAAAGGAGGACATCAAGTGAACAATATTGTCAGTGAAAACCTACGTTACAAGACCTCTGTAGAGTATTTCCTACAAAAGGCAACAACTACAAACACTAGGGTTTTAGTTTAAAAAAAGAACAGTTATTGTATCACCTGCAGCAAAGACCTGCAAATTAATGCATGCTACCCTCCCTCTTCCCAAGGGAACCTGTTTTGAAAGCTGTGTTTTGAAGCTGCAGAGCTGCTAACCTGCTCCAGAGCATTAATGGGAGGATGAGAATATGGCTTTGAAACAATGTTCATCTCTTTCACCCTTACTGCATTTCTTCCCTCTTGTTGATAAGCAACAACAGAACAACTTCCAATTAATCTCACAATGCTAACTCTTGCAAGCATTTCTTAAGTCTAAGGAAGGAAAAAGGTATTTGGGAAGATCGTTCTCTTACAAAACAGGCAAACATAGGCATGGAGGAGGTAAAACCACATTGAAGGAGACGTGAAAAAGAACAGCAAGACAACCCCAGCAGTGCCACCTTGCTCAAGAACAGAGCTTCAAGCAGAAGGGAGTGTTAATAAATATCTTCAATGGACACAATGAGAAAAAGGCGGCACTCTGTCACACAGCAGACACTACAGTTCTCACGGTTACGTTCTGAGAGTTTGTAGCAGTAAGAGGACATTTCAAAAGAACGAAGTCCCAAGTTACAGATTCTGAAGTAAAGTAGTAGTGAGGTGTGAAAACTTGCAGGTGTGTCATGTTACTGGCTCTACGTGTCATAAACAGAGTTGAATTTCTTAATCCAGAGGTAGAGGTCCATCCTGCAGTGTTTATGTCTGTATGTCAGCCTGGTCCCTATCATCAAACTCACCCCACACTACCTTATAAGTTACTATACTATTCTTGTTAAGTATAAGGGAAGCAGATGGGAAATAAGATAGGGAAGCTAGTGATCCCTTTGCCCAATGTTACAAACTTTCAAAAACAGAGAAAACAAAACCAGTGCTGTCAATCAGAAGCCTGGATAAAGCTTGGTAGCTACAATAAACCTTTCCTCTTCTTCTTCTCTCCTCCTGCTTTTTAAGAAACCTATTTCTTTGCCTAAACATAAGCCAGAACCAAAAAATAGTTAGACTTAAAAGCCCAATCCACCCTGCTTCCCCTAAAGACATAAAACAAACAAAATCATTGTGTATGTATTACGTACTGATTTGTCACCCACCAATCAGGATCATTGGCCGGTTTTTCATCTGGGAAATGTTAAACATGCCTAGAAAGAAAATAAGGAACACATAAAAATCTTAGGTTTTTTAGTTTTTAAGTCATGCATCTGGTTTATATATTTAGTTTTCTGCTCTTCACAGTACAACCTACATGCTAGGGAAACCAAAGCTCAATAACGACCAAGGGAGCTGGAGGAGGGGGAATCTAGCATGGCATTATTTAGAACCACAGCTGCCACCATCTCCAAGCATCCAGCTGCTATGGGTCTATAACACTGTAGAATCCTTTTCCAAAAAGCTTTCCATAATCTGGATTATAGTCTGCCTACTACAGAATTCAGACATTTTGGGACTACCTTGTTTCTTAACAAGCGCATTTCACTGCACTAGTTCTATGGACAAGCTGTTAAGTGTTCAAAGAAGTCCAGTTACAGAAGTTCCCAGGCACAATACTGGGATTAACACAAATTGGAAGAAGAAAGACGATGTCAGGTAAATGCTTCTGATGGCAAAATGCCTTTACTAGAGTCAACGCACTCTCCCCACCCCCTTCCCCAAATTAGAAATTCAGAAATGAACGGTCTAAAAAAGAAACCAATCTCTCCACCTCTTCCCTTATGTTTACAAGGCACCACTTTATCTGGGTCAGACCAATGTTCTTTGCAAGTTAGTCTATGCTCAGATTTAAAGGCACCCTTTAAATTTGTTTTACACATCATAAAAAAAGGACAAATCAACTGTTAGTAGCCTGGCAGAAACTGCAAGAGAACAAAAGAGCTAAAGTATAGTTTTAGTGTAAAGAGGACTAGTGCCTGATCATAAAGCCAGCTCATGTACGTGAGGTCAGCATTCCCAGCTGCAGCCAGACTGCAAAAATCTGGTTAGGTTCAGATGTGACTGAAATATAGTTTATATCAATATAAATTCAGAGAAGACCAATACAGCCTAAGGACGTGACTGCATCATCACGGACCTTATGAAGGGCACTAGATGAGTGGCTACAGATTTCTGCATGCTCAAAAAGAGATTTGTCACTTCTAAAAACACATTAATGCATAGGTGGAATGTCAGCTCAATTTAGCTTTAGTACTTCTTTCACAGCAAACTAATTTTAAGAAAAAAGGGATCAAGTACAACTCCATCAATTTTTGCTTAGCTTTATGCTTGGCTGCTATCATGAGCAATGGTGTTTGCGTTTCTTTGAATACAGAAGTCAGTCTGAAAGACGTTTTTGATGACAGTTAGGATTCTAGGTCATGTGGAAGGTTAGAAGACTCAGAACTGACATCTGCAAGACTGGTATGATACCAGTTTTCTACCAGACAATACGCTTATGAAATGGGAGAATTCTTTTCTTAGTTAATGCAGCTTCATTCACGAAGCTTTTCCTTCTTTCTTTCTCCTGGCAAGTCAATGCATCCCACAGCAGTAGGAGGACGTTGTTTTCCCTCGTTACTGCTGCCATTTCTCAGCTACCGCAAACATACCAGCATGCTGTTTCTTTTTTCTGCCCACTGCTGCTCCAATGATTTGGACCAACTCTTCCTCTGAGGCACCTGACCGTAGGTGATCTCTCAAGGACACTTCTGAATTCCCAAAAAGGCACACCTGCAGCCAACCCAAGGAAACAAAAGAGGAGAAATGAGAAATAATAAAATAAATGTCTTTTACATTTATGGAGATTGTTTTCTTTATCTCTCTTCATATATACGCACAGGCAGCCTGGGATGTTTATGTAACCTAAGCTCATTGGGCTTCCAGGCTGCCTTTGTCATCTGACGTTAGACAGCAGCACAGCTGTTGTCAGTATCAGGTGACAATGCCTAAGTGCCAATTTTTAATCGAAAACTTTAATTTTCCCCCAGAAACTGCCAGTTTCAACGTGGCAGGAAATGGTTATCCCTCCCCTTTCTACAGCTGTTGAGCAAATGCACAGGCTGCTCTTCAAGGAGAAGAGTTGCAAGAAGATGTTTGGTGAAACAAGACAGGATCCTTGTGGAACACAAAAGCCAAGCCATCACAGCTGCTTGGATCCTTTTTTAATGGGAAATCATCTGCTTGTCACATGTTTAAGATGATTTTGAATCAAAGATTAAAATAAATGTTTATATTTACTGGCCTTGCATTCACGTTTTACAACTGCAGTTAACCATGTTAGCAAAAGAGAAAAACCAAAAAAAAAAGGTGATGCCACATCTCCCTAATAAGCTTGAACAAGAATACGTACAAGACAGATAAACAGCAGTTAGCTGGTAATAATTATTTGTCTTTCTGTCCTACTTTACATCCCAGATACTTTTAAGGGAAGAAATTCAACAGTGCTTTTGCTGCATGAAAGCAAAGAGAATCGTGTTTCACCACGAACCTTGAGGTTCCCATCTGCTGTTATCCTCAGCCGATTGCAGGATCCACAGAAGTGCTCTGACATAGAGGTGATAAAGCTGATTTGTCCTTGGAAATGTGGCACCTTGTAACTCTAAAGAAATGCAGAAGAGAAAAGAAGAAGACTCAAATATAGACTCCTCATTTTTAAAGCTCCGCTTGCCCAAATACCAGAAGACATTTTAAACACAGATTTTCTCCAGTTGTAAGGTCATAGGAGAGGGGGAAAAAAAAATAAAGCAAAATCAGTTTTGTCAGGGGTTCCAGTATATTCTGCCCTGTTCCTGGAAATTCACAGATTTGTTACATGTTTGCTCTTGTAGTTATCAACTGACAGGTGGTGCCGTCAGGCAGCCATGAGCCATAGATTCCTGAAGGCTAGGAATCCCCCATAAAGCAATGCTGTTATTTCACTGAACAACTGTTTCCTCAGGCTTGTTAATGCACACTCATACACAGACGTAGACTGACAAAAAGTTTCAAAAGCTGTGAGGACAGGATACAAGCCTGCCATGCATTATATCTGACCGAGGCACCTAGTAAACACGTTGTACTTCTAAAGGTAAGGACTCTGACCAGTGTTTAGTAAGTTTAACCACAAGCAGGCAGCTTGACCAAATTCCGAGAGTTACTGCACTGAGTATTTTTTACTTTGTCAATATAAATGCTGAACTTTGGGGATTTAGGGCAGGAAAAGAACGGTGGCATATTTCACATGTTCTTTGTTTAACCCCACCTTGGCTGTGCTGGAAGCTTCACAGGGCAATTTCTCCAATTCAGGCCACCGCTGTTTGATTGTATCAAGCATTTCTTTGTAGCTTACCATCTTCTTGAAGTTCCATTTATTGCCTAGAGTTAACAAAACCACCATAAGTTTAGTCTGTGGATTTTTTTAATTAGCAGAGAATCACCTTTACATTCTCCACAAATCTGAGTTTTCCCTGTAGGTGTCCCAGCCCCCACTAATCCTTCTCCACCTTGTCCAGGGCAGACAGATAAACTGCAAAACATTTATCACAAAACTTAAGCCAATTCCTAATTGCCAAAAAGCCCTCGCCAAAATTTCCAGAGATAAGTCCATGGGGTGAACAACCACCAGCCAGATGCACCTATGTCCAAGGCACACTCCACACCATGAAGAATCTCAAAGCAAGACTGCTTACCATCAAAAGGCATGTATTCTATAAACCGCACATCAAGGGGCAGATCCTTTGTGAAATCCACAAAGCCCAGCAGTTCATCCTCATTCAAACCTCGCATCACCACACAGTTTACCTGCAGGAAAAGCAAACACCTGAAATTAGTGCGTAGCGTATGACTTTCTTCTCTCTTACACAAGGTTTCATAGTCCTTGCAGAAGGCAACATAGATAGAAGGAACAATATTATTATTTTTTTTTAAAGAAAAGAAGATGTGAGAAGTTGGCAGGATTGCAATGGTACAGATTTCTGCCAAACTTGTCTGTAAGTTTTTATATCCAACCTAACTGAAGTTGTTAAAGTTGCCTTGCTAAATGTAAAACTAATATCAAAGGCATCTTACCCGTCTAAGGTATGGCAGTTTTTACTGTCTAAAATGACAGCTCCACTCCCCAGTCCTACACTGTATCACTTCTATAAAAGTACTGGCACGGTACCTTCTATAGCACTCTTTACGACAGATCAGAGAAATTCCCCAGACCAGGAAGTATTCACAACACATTCCATAACCATAGGCTGCAGGATGACTAGCTCTGCGTTCCTCCAAAGAGGTTAAAACTTAGTTTTCTGTACATTCCTCATAAAATATATACATTGGAAGCTCAAGTTCTCTGTGCTTTACCTGAAGAACAACAGATGGCTGCACAGTTGCTGGAACACTCCCCGTTAGCGAGGCAAACTGGCATTGTGCATCACAATTCTTAAGATCTTTCAGGAAAGCCTAAAACCTGGTTTAATTTTAAGTGTTTTTTATAGCTCTGTAGCCTAAACCACTTACAATACCTCTTCCAAAACACTGCTGAAACTGAAGGGAACTGTAGCTGCAGAACTGGAAACAGCTGAGTTAGGGTGAAGTTTCCTGTAACAGCTAAATTGGTCTCCCTGCGCCCCCAAAGGAGGACTCCCTTCCTCTTTCTCTCACACTGGCACTCATCAGAGTCGGCTGTAAGCAGCTGAAGGAGATAAACCAGGAGAAAATTAATGTCTTTCTGCAAGGTAGTTTTCCGCCTGTTAACTTCCTTGGCCAAATTCACAGCTGGGTCAGACAAGTGCCAAACCAATACAGGGGGTGGGAAGAGGCAAGGACAGAACAGGACCACCCTGTATCCTGCAGCGAGGCAATCTATAGGCTATGTGGCAATATGGGCCTGTAGCCTCAGCTGTGCAAGGAGATTATATGAATTTCCCCCACTACCTCTTGATGTGATTTTCAATCGACTAAAATTTTCCTTCGGTTTTACCAAAAAAATAATCACAGCGGGGAGGAATAATAAATTCCTCATTAGGTGAGCTGTATCTTTCGTCAAAATTTTTGGTAAAACACAACAGAGTAAACGCTGGCTTTACCTTGACAGGACGGTAGCCAAGTTCAGTGGCTTTGTGGATTCCTTCCATTACCTTGTGAAAGCCTAAGATGTAAAAAGAATTAAAAAAAAAAAATAATAATCATTTTTCTTGTTTAAAAATAGAATGCAAAAGGAGGTTATTAATTACAAGACAAAAAGATGACAAATAAAAACCAATCTTGATTCAGCAGATGGGGCTGCAAGTAAGAAGAGCTGCAAGTAAAGACTTCAATTCTACACACACCCCCACACCTCCCAAAGGCTGCCAGTGTTACTGAAGTCCAGTCACTGAGATAAATTTTTCTAACTGGTATTTGGGTAGTCAAAAATACCGGTATGCTTTTCTGCATCTTTGGACATCCACGTATCATTAGCATATGCTTCTCCATTTCCTCATACGTCAGCTTTGCCTCATGTTACGTTCTTCTTAAAGGGAGTGGAAAGCATTTGTGAATTGCCTTCAGCTGCCACGAAGGAAGAATAATAAAATAATGTATATTTTATAATAATGGAACTTATGTCTTCAGTAAAAAGGCAGGATCTCACTGTCCTGAGCCAGATGGCAATATTGCTAAGTAAAACTTAAAAGGATCTTTCTAAAGTGCATGCAGAGGTGAGCGGGGTTAGGAACAAACAAAAGCCCCTTGATTCCCTCTTCATCCCTGACTAC
>JAVSBS010003811.1:165861-184760 GCA_033124195.1 Coracias cyanogaster | reverse complement strand
TAGCAATTAGCTCATGGGTTGTTTTTTTTTTTTATTGCTAACCATCTTATTATGCAAAGCTGGTGCCAGCAAGAACTTTTATTGACAACTTTTTATTCTAATTCTTTCTGTCTCTCTTCTCTCCTTGAATGTCATCTCACCTGAGAAAAATGGTAATTAAGACAACAGTGGAAAACAACAACACTGGGTCTTCAGACTGTTCAGTAGTTTACCACCAGTAATTGGCTTTTCACTGCAGGACAGTATCATAATTTTAATTGTGGTTTTTCAACCAAGGCGTATAATGCAGCTCCTCATGGATACATTAATTAATACTTGCTGCTCCTTTACTGATTCCTGCACATTTATATTATCAGCTTCAGTAACAATTGAGACTTGCGGTAAGCACTTTACTTAAAAAAAAAAAAAAAGACTTTGAAGGGTCTGCATTTTTTGTGAAACTACTCAGGCCACAGTTTTTACAAAACATCTCCAAAACCACAGGAAGAAAAAATAAACTATGGGATTTATTTGTTCCAACTGAAGTGAATGAGCTAAAAAAATAAACTGTTATTCGGTAGGTTTTACCACCAGTGTTATATAAAAAAACATCTTTAAATATTTCTAATTGGGTCCAGATTTCAAGGTTAAGGTCCTCATATAAGAAACTATTACACTTTAAAAGAATGCATAGTTAAATACTAGAGCATTTATAATGTACATTCACGGCGTACAATAGTTTTATGCTAAGGTAACCAGCTGGAACAAATGGGAGTTATAGCAGTATAAAACCCTAGAAAAGCTGCGATTAATCAGGTATAGGTCCCCATGGCATGGAACTATATTATTTGCATAAACAGAGGCACGGATATTCAAAATTATGGCTCAAAAAAAAAGGTGAGACCACTGGAGAAAGAAAGTTGGAATTTACCCCCCAAACTGTCATTTATTCCTGAACACAGCTATCATTGATCAAGACAAGGAAAGACTACATGGTTCTGTGGCTGCTGCAATGCTTTTCTGTTTGTAACATCATTATGTCAAGCTCAGCCATGAGCATTTCAATGTACAGAAATAGAAGAGAGAAAAATGGAGAGGATGCAGAAGCAGAAGGAGGAAAGAACGAGGAAAGGTAGCAATAGGAAAATCAATCTGTATTGCAATTTGACCAGCCAGCAGAGTTTTTCTGAACATTAATTATTGTTCACAGGCTTACTCACCAACATCAGGATCAGTGGCTTGGACTCTTGTTAACAAAGCTTTAGTGGCTGTATTCTCATAAACACATGCGGTGTAGTGATCAGATGAGAACACTGGTGGATTATCATTAACATCTTCTAATATAAGATGGACTTCTGACTGGCAAAACCTGCCACCACCATCTGTGGCTCGGGCAACCAAGTTGTACGCAGGGATTTTCTCTCGGTCGAGTGGGGCCAAGGATTTCAGCTCACCTAAAATTGATTAAAAGCAGCAGCCATCATTATTACTGTAGTGACATCATTAATTCTAGATAGTGAGAGTTTCTCAAAACACCTATTTCACAGGAACAGGAAAGAGAAAAACAAAATCAACCTTGTTTCTTCCAGTGAATGGATTAAAAACTCGCAGCAGTGTCAGTTCTCACTTCCCTTTACTGAACGAAGTGAGCTCTCAATATGAGTGCAGGGAGGACAGACCACTCATTGGTGGCCTTCATCTGCCTACGACCTCACCCATATGAACACCAGCATATTTTTCCAAGTTTGTCTTTCTGTTACTCTCGAGATTTATAGACTCCTAGACACAGAAACATCCTGAATATGATGACAGTAGCCATAATGATCTCTGAAGTTTTCTAATGCTGCCATTCAAAAGTAACATCAACGTCCCCCTCTCTTCTACCCACAGAGTCATTTCCAACCAGCTCTGAATTCTAGTAGATGCCTCTGGCAACTAGCCTGAAACAAACTTCTTATTGTCATAGAGAGGCAGGCATCACAATAAACATTAAGAGCAACAAAAAGCCCGCTTATAAGACTGTGAGAGCTTTACCCATGATCCACCTTTCAGCGCACAGATAGACAGCTGCCATTGCTGCATCAGCAAATAGCCACTACTAGGTGGAAGATAAGTCTCTGGTTAGTTTTGTAAAAAGTGCAATTTGCAGTTAAATACAAAATTTGTTCTTGAACAGGGCGATAATTCCCCTTCCACACACTGCATAGGTCTCCAAATACCTCCTCTTCCATCAGGAACGCTATGGCAATAGTGGGCGCTGCCTCCTGCTAGTCAAGCAGAGGAGGCATTTCATGGGGAAGGACTTAGTCTATCATTATGGAAATCAAATTCCTAAGAATAACAGAGGGGTGGGATTTTTATTCATGGGAAAATGATTTTATTTAGCTTTACTTCACAACAACCATAAAATCTAGCAGAGATCCGTTTCATTTTCCAGACCAACTGCCAAATGTACAAGACCTTTTTAGCATACCACCACGCCCACAAATTCATTACTGATGTCCTTTCTTCCCCCAAATCTGTGTATAAAAGGAATGTCTTTTTACAGTCTAAATACCAATATATCTAGACCAAGGTGAAAGAAGCAAAGTCCAAATGTGAAGGAGGCCCATGTAACCATCTTCCCTTCTTCTGCAACAAAACGACTCCAGGACAGGCACATGGAGGACAGGGAGGTGATTTGAGACACCCAGCATAGCTTCACCAAAGTTAAGTCTTGTCTGACCAACCTAGTGGCCTTTTATGATGGAGCGACTATGTTAGTGGACAAGGCAAGAGCTCTGGATGTCACCTATCTGGACTTCTGTAAGGCCTTTGACATGGTTCCCTACAACACCCTTCTCTCTAAATTTGAGAGATACGGACTGTTCAGTAGATGACGAACTGGCTGAATGGTTGCATACAGAGGGTAGTTGTCAACAGCTTGATGTCCTTTTGGAGACTGGTGACAAGTGGTTTCCCTCAGGGGTCTGTACTGGGACCAGTGCTGTTTAATATCTCTATTAATGACACAGACAGTAGGATTGAGTGCACCCTCAGCAAGTTTGCTGATGAAAGCACGCTCAGTGGTGCAGTTGACATACCTGAGGAATGGAATTCCATCCAGTGGGACCTGAACAAAGTTAAGATGTGGGTCTGTGTGAAAATTATGAGGTTCAACAGGGACAAGTGCAAGGTCCTGCACCTAGGTCAAGGCAATCCCAGATGGCTGGGATTGAAGGGATTGAGAGCAGTCCCGTGGAGAAGGACTTGGGGGTACTGGTGAATGAAACACTGGACATGAGCCAAGAATGCGTGCGCGCAGCCCAGAATGCCAACCATATCCTGAGCTGCATCAAAAGAGGCATGGCCAGCAAGTCAAGGGAGGTGATTCTGGCCCCCTATTGTGCTCCTGTGAGATCCCACCAGGAATACTACATTCAGCTGTGGAGTCCTCAGCACACGAAAGACATGGACTTGTTGGAGGGGGTCCAGAGAAGGGCCACAAAAATTATCAGAGGGCTGGAACATCTCTGCTATGAAGAAAGGCTGAGAGTGTTGGGGTTGTTCAGCCTGGAGAAGCGAAGGCTCTGGGGAGAAGTGGCCTTCCACTACTTAAAGGGGGCTTATAAGAAAGATGGGGACAATCTTTTTAGCAGGGCCTGTTGCAACAGGACAACGGGTAATGGTTTTAAAGTAAAACAGGGGAGATTTAGACTAGATAAAAGGAAGACATTTTTTACAATGAGGATTTTAAAACACTGCAACAGGTTGCCCTGAGAGGTGGTAGATGCCCTGTCCCTGGAAACATGTAAGGTCAAGGTGGACGAGGCTCTGAGCAACCTGATGTAGTTAAAGATGTCCTTGCTTACTGCAGGGGAAGTTAGACTAGATGACCTTTAAATTTCCCTTCCAATCCGAAACTATTCTATGACTTTACAACCTCTGATCTAACTTGAGGCTTGGCAGGGAAACAAAAGGGTTGGTATCCACTGTTCTAATTACAACATTCCATGTGGCCAACGAAGATGTCCCTCTTTTTCCCTCTTACCACTGCCACTTCAGAAGTGGTCATCCACGCCTTCCACAAGTGGAACAAGTGGCTGATAACCAAGTGTAACCTAACTCTAGTTCAGGAAACTAGCACCCACTGATGCCAAGGGATTAAGAAGGCTATTCAGAAACATTCAGTTGTCATCTTACCATTTTCTGGATCTAAGAAAAATTTATTGTTCCCAGCACCATAGAGAGAATAGCGAATTTCACCATTGGACCCAATGTCAGCATCTTTAGCACTGATTTTAAGGATGACTTTGTTTGATGGAATGTCTTCAGGAAACAGTGCTGTGTATGCAACCTAGAGACAAAAACAGAAACATAAGCTACGCTGGAACAGTATTTTATAGTCTTTGCATGTTTCTTTTAAACTCAGTAGTGCATCTTTCTATATAGAAAACAATTTTCCTTTCTATAACACATTCCTAGAAATTCAAATCACTGTTCAGCTTTGAGGTGTCACAAAACCAATGCCAAATTATGACTCTTAATAGGGCTCTCTTAGGTGTTAAATGCCGTCTCATTCTCTGACTTCTGCTTGCTTCATCAACACCCATGAAATGGAAACTTTGATGAGTGTGCTAATGAAGACAACTGTTTTTATCGCCTCATCCAGCAGTGTTTGAGGGAGATACAGACTGTGATTCCCCAGAGTGGTGCTTGCAATGACAGTAGTCCATCAGTGATAATGTAATGATGGGAATTACATGAGTATATACATATATATATATATATATATATATATAAAAGATTCTGTGAGTTGTACCATTAAGGAACTCTGGGCTTCATCATGTCTTTTCTTCCACACAGACCTTTCTATTGCAGCAATATCGGTTCCCCACTTTGCCCTTCCACAGAGTAAGAGACAGCTAGCGCTGTGAAAGCTGTGGCCAGGCCACACTGCATACATGCCTGACAACATGAGAGCAAGCTACATTCTTCTGCCTTTTCCATGACGTCTCTGGCATCTGCCAGCTTCAGGAAGGCTGGAGCTAAACTAGATTGCAGACTTTTCTGCATTGGTTGTGAAGGAAAAGCATATTTCTTCTGCAGAGGAGGAGTGGCTGGCTACCCAGTGCCTCCTCACAATGCTTTGTTTTTTCTAAAGCCAACTAAGGCCACTGTTGACAAGACTCCTTTCCTATCTTTACTAGACCATCATCCTTCAGTCTCGGCTTCACAGGACTGCTTTATCCTGGTTCTCTCCCAGATCACTCCAGATTTTTCTGCTAAGATCTTAAGGATGAAAATGGGCATTGCCTGTTAGTACTTGTAAATAGCAGGGACACCCACAGGGAAACCATCGCTTTCAGCACAAGTTGATTTCCATGGCTGCTGCTAACTCACCTGTTCACAAACTGGATTATTATCATTAACATCAGTGACGGTCACTTCCACGGCAGCTTGGGTTACAAAGAGGCCATCCGTGGCGGTGACGTTCAGATAATAAACATCTTGCTCTTCCCGATCTAAAGGCCTTTTAACATAAACCTTCCACTCATTCTGAACCAGTCCCAGAGCGAACTTCCCTTTGGGATTCCCTCCTGCAATGAGACAAGCAACATGCAATGGGCTGGGGAGTCCCTTCAGATCTCCCACATAGCTTAGATACATCGCAGAGGACTTGAAGTAAGCAGCTGTCATTTGTTTTACCATGATCGGTGCCTTCAAACTTGCACATGCAGGAAATCTGTAATGAGATTATGCTCCCCGTGTTTATTGCCCCCCAAACGCCTTGTATGAAAGTGAACCGATAACTTTCAGCGGAAACAAAATCCATTTAGCAGCACTGAAGATCTCTTGTTTAGTTCCCCGTAAGGGCAATCAAATTCAAAGTGTGAACAATCAATAGTCCTCTCAGGCTGGTGCAATTGTCTTTCCACTTAGTCTCGGGAGAGGATGTAATACACCGTAGCTCTTGTTACCAAGACAATTTCATTAGCTGTTGATTATGTAATCAAGGACTGGAAGTGGGGTCTATTAAGGAATCCTCTAATGAAAGCTTTATCATACAGCTGCGCCGTTCTTCTGCTCATTAAAATTCTAGTTTTAAAAAAAGTTTACACGACACGGGAAGACACATTAGTATTAAATAGTCCTAACAAGAGGTCATTTGAGGAGCAGCTGGAAGATAAGCAGTACAATTAGATCAAATGTATTCAAGAACGAAAGCTGGTGAAAGGAGTGCAGGAGATGAAGCAGAATAGCTTTCTATCCTGCTGTAACACTGACAATGAACCTGGCAATGTTGCTCTTCTACATAATTAAATTGCCTGGTGACAGAAGTAGGTTGGGAGAGGGAAACTTTTGGTCCACGTCATCCTCAGGAAGGAAGGAAGGACACGTCACATGCAGAAGTGTACAATCAAGGTGGGCACAGCTGTTCATGTTTCCAACAGTTATTTACTCTTTTATGGGAAGCAGTACAGTCCCCTGCCTGTTCCGTGAAGACACCACCTTCAGTCACCTTTCTCTGAGCCTGATCTTAATCCCCTGTCAGACCAGAGAGTAAAATCTTTTAAACCAATGTTGTGACTTAACCCCACACAGGTGCTCACTCATTCCCTGCCAGTGGGATGATGGAGAGAACTGGAAGTGTAGAAGTGCAGAAACTCGTGGGTTGAGATAAAGTCAGTTTAATGGGTAAAGCAAAAGCCGGGTGTGTAAGCATAGCAAAATAAGGAATTCATGGCAGGTCTTCAGCCATTTCCAGGAAAACAGGGCTCCATCATCCCTAACAGTTATTTGGGAAGACAAATGCCGTAACTCCAAACATCCCCCCTTCCTCCTTCTTCCTCCAGCTTTTACTACTGAGGATGAAGGTATACAGTACGGGACAACCCTTTGGTCAGTTGGGGTCAGCTTTCCCAGCTGTCTCCCCTCCCAACTTCTTCTGCACCCCTGGCCTACTTTCTGGTGGGGTGAGAGCAGCAAAGGCCTTGACTCTGTGTAAGCACTGCTCAGCAATAGCTTAGACATCCCTGTAGCAACAACACTGTTTTGGTCACAAAACCAAAATATAGCATCATACCAGCTGCCATGAAGAAAACTAATTCTCCCCCAGCCAAAACCAGTAAAGCCAACTACTCAGTCTTCCATGCCCAGCATCTAACATAACCTTGGTCTGTAAAAACATATCTGCACACGTAACAATTTAAGATAGAGCACTATAGTCATAGTAAACTCATGTGCTATAGAAACTGAGTGAGGACACATTAAAAAGCATCATGCTGCTCCACTGGGTGAACTTCAATTCCGGCTAACCCACCATAACTCTTTCCCCACCATATTAAGCTTTCTGCTGTGCTCTGCCATGCAGAAATGCAATCCAAGAACCAGGTTTCTCATGTATAACAGCAGTACAAAAATATTAAGGGAATGCTTGTTCTTTCTTGTAACAGGATCAAGAATGTAATGTGTACTTCTGCTAGTGTAGTTTTGCTTACAACTTATTCAGTGTCCTGATGTGTCACTGGATCTGTCCAAGCCCAATGGAAAACCAGGTTCTTAAACCTTCCTTGCTACGTACTTGTGTTGAATGTTTCAGTATTGAAAAAAACATCCAAGTCTGAATTTGAGTTGTCTCTGCTGTCAAGCAATTGGGTATCACTGTAGTTGCTTCTGATGTCACAATTCTGTCAGTTCCTAGTGACCTTCTTAGCAAAAAAACAAGGCAGAGAAGATCTGAACTTGAAACCGAGCTTAAAACCAAGCAAAAAAAAGTCTAATGCATATTTCATACCTTCTTTCTACATCAAAAAGCAGAAAAGAGGTCACAGGCTGTAATCTATGCCTTCTTCATTAGCTACCAATGACGAGATAGGCTGGTTTCTATTTAATATGAAAACTAAGTCAGTTGAGACAGGCTGGGCAAATCTTTCTTGTTAAGCATCACCATTTTTTCTAGCTGTAACTGTGTCAAAAAAGCACATTGTAATGAATAAGATATCCAGAAAATTAGTCAGATAGGCATTATAATTATAAAAGGCTCTCTAATCATACAGAGCACAAACTATATCAAACACAGGTATTTTTTCTTCATAGAAAATAACCTCTTTCGATCACAAAACCATGACGATCCCACTTTTCCCACTGATTTCTATGACAGCCTGGAATAATAATGACAGGACTTAGTTCAACCTTGTTTAGTCTGTTGTGTGATGTAAACACACATTTCCCCTAAAGAGGGTTACACGGTATGTGGATGTGCACTACAGGCCAAATCTGAATACAAACCAAAACAACAAAAATCTGCCCATTGATTTGAGTCTTAATGTGACTTCAAAGAAGGTAGACCCCTGCTGATTGACATTAAATTCTCTCTATTCAGTTCAATACCAGCATAAAAAAAGCTTAACTCCCTTTATAAAAGGCTGTAAACTTGTCATAGTGAGTTTAATGTTGTAAACCACTAATAAAAATGGTCTAAATATTCTTATTTAGCTTTGTAATATCAATCAGTGCTTTCCTGCATATTAGTCCTTTTGTAAAAGGAAATGATTAACTGTCCTGACCAATTATAAAGCAATACACTCAAGGTGTGGATATCCCATTGCTAAGAAAAGAGGAAAGGCATAAATCTAATTAAAATCAGCTGGTGGCTTTTATGGCTCGCCGTAACACAACCTTGGAGCAATTTTTAAATCACTGTTGCTTTGTTATTGATGGATTGGCTTTTAAATCATACACAGGAATTTGGGGAGTATGTATAAAAAAACGGTCCCTCTGATCCCTTTTTGCCCCCCTTTACTCCACTAGAAAAGGATCAATGGGAATGGCCAAGAAACCTATGCAATAAGCAGCAAACGTTTAACAGTTTATCTGCATGCCTTTTCCATTAGTGCTACCTTTCTTTTTTTTTGCTTCTCAGGACTGGCTATATGCTTCATTGATGGAAGACAAAAGTGGAAGCTATACTCTAAAGTGTAACAGAAGTAATGAGATGTAAACACTAAAATACCGTCAAGGAAATATTCCTAAAAAAGGAAAGGCAAAAAAATCCACACTGTGGCTCAGGGAACCATTTTCTGGTACTTATACATATGTCTTGACGTAGATCTCATTCTGCAGTGATTAATTAACTTTTTCGCTAATATATGTAAGCAGATTCAGTTTCCTAGGGGCGTTCTAATTAATTAGTTTTTCGCTCTGAATAATGTAGCTTTTCTAAACGGAAGCCTCCTGACTACATGTATTAATGGATTCTTTAAAATCTTTTGGCAGTTTTCTTATGTTCTACTTTGAATGTCACAACAGTGAAGTGCTAAGCTACAAAAAACACTCCAGTAACTTTTTAGAAAGGCTTTGAGGCTAGAAGAATCAGCATTATCTTTTATCTTTTGTTACTTGAAGTTTAAATAATGCTCTCCCTCCCTCCCTAGTCAGCAAATAGTACAAAGCCAAATCAAGCTCAAGTTTAAGTAAAGAAAGAAAACAGCCAGATACAAATGAAATGCGGAGACACAGTGATCCAAAGTAAACAAATCCTGACACACATCATTACTAAAGCACACACAGAGGGAATTGTAACGGCTACAAGGGAACTCAAAGCTAGAAGCCAACAGTATCAGTTTTCATTGCAATGTCCCCATCTAGGAGGGTGAACTGAATATTTACTAACTTATTTATTTAGTTTCTCTCTTTCATTTATGCATTTATTTAGATACTCTCAATTCCCAATTACAACTCTAGGCATTTGCAACACATAAAATCCATAGGTTTATCCTCCACTCCCAGTTTAAGATGTTGCATGTTTACTGAGCTGCTGAAATGGTAAACCCAATCCTCTTAGCTTTACTATCGGAAAACTGCAGACACTGCTCTTCAGCCGGCAGCGTAAGTCCTCCCCAAACACTGAAACATCCATTTCTCCAGAACTCCAGGATTTCAAATATAAAAGAAAAACAAACAAGAAGCATCACTTTGCTCATATGGGACAACCAACCCAGGAAAAAACCTACTGTGTACAATCCCAGTCCTTTCTTCCAAAACACACTGTCCATCTTTCTTGTATTCAGCTAAACCAAGCTTAAAGACTATTACCTATCCTTAGATATATGTGCCTGATGGTGCCTAATCAACATCACTGAGGAACACAAAACACTTCACCCTACCAAAGTCTAAGCAACTGACATTTTTTTGGTGTTTTTTGGTAGTTTACCTCTGTTAAATGTCAGTAATATCTGGCTGTGTCTAGGCTGACTAAACATCCTAGCTAAACATCAGCAGAGCCCTGGTTTTAGCCAAACTGCCTGAAATGATATAGTCAGTGACTTCAAATGAGTCTTCAGAAGAAAACTACTGTGCTCCCTAAGTGCATTTGTGCCATCTGCTCTTCTTACTGATTTTCGATTAAGATTTATATAAAGAGCTTTTGCTTTGTGAACATCTCCAGCAGCTACCAAACTACAAGTAACAAAGGGTAAGTGCAAAATTTCGCCCCCAGTCCCATCAAATGCAGATGAAGGTGGATTTGAAAATGGCAACTACTTGGCAGTAATCATGGAAACCAATCCTAAACTGAAGGAGTTCAAAACAGAACCCACCGGAATGTATCTACCCCTTTTCAAAGTGGACCAGAAGACTGCAATGAGCATTTGCATTTCTCAAAAGAGTTCAAAGGACTCTTCAGTGATCACATCTGACTCAGAATGTTTCTTTCTTTCATCTCCTAAATGATGATTTTTCCCTTCTATCTTCTGTGTGCTACTTTTCTCCAGGTGCATATGCACAAAGCTGGTTTTGCTGGATCCACGTGTCATTCTCATAATTTGTTTTCTTCTCCCATTTTGTCAGTATCCTGTTCTTCCTCACAATTTGTTCATTGCATTCACAGAATTTTCTAGAGCTTGAAATGTCTCCAGAAAGCCCTAGCATTTGAATAATCATCTAACTGATCTAATTCCATGACATATTCAAGTGCAGTTCCTGAGCTTAGCTTGAGGTAAAGTGTGAATAGGCTATTTTGTTAGTGAGACTACACTTTAATATGTTTTGGCATGTAATCAAAATAATCTAATTTCTCATTGTGCATTTCCCAAATTCAAAGGATATATTCAAAGACAGTGGAATTTCTGAGCTCTTACACTTTTGTTCAGTAGACAGTAGAGAAAGCTTTGACCTTTGACATACAACATTTTCAGAAACTAAAATACTCACATATTTTGAACTGTGATAGAAATGACGGTACAGAACGATCTATATTTTGAATTACATGTGACGGTTATTATTCAGAAGTCCATTTTTTGCTAAATTAACAGCACAAGGATGTGCAGAAAACATTATGATGTAACTAAAAGCGTAATTCATTATAAAAGATGACTGAAGGACTTCAGAAGAAAGAGAAAAGCAGTACCTTCAGCTAATGATCACAATACACTGACATGTCTTTGTTACAAACATGATAGGTTTGCATTTCCTATCGTACTTTCTATACTGGGATCCCCAAACACTTCAAATATCACAAAATCTCCAGGATGAGGCACAACTTACTTACTTTTAGATATGTGGGAACCGAGGCACTGGCAGCTAGTGTGCCTTGCCCAAAGCCTACAAATCCCATGCTTTATCCACAAGACTATTTTTGCCTCTACTTCTAATTTCCTAAAACACATCACACTATAAACATATAGTCTTTGCAGACCTTTAAACTGAATCCAGACCTTCGAGTAAATGGTCAGAACAAATATGTGGTTGTTTTGAAAATGATGTTACTTCTCATGTGTAAGACGGGCAATCTGTGGGTAACTGGAATATCACACTTCTCCCGACGTGCCATCCCACAGCCATTTCTGATTTGATAGCTAACAAAGGGCCAGCAGTCTTATCCCCCAGAGCAAAATATACAAACTCTTATCCCATTACGAAAGTCATTTTTGCCCATAGCCTGCTTCCTACACGCAGTCTTGTGTAATACAGTGAGAAAAATGTGAATTTGTCCAATAACCTGGTTATTACTAGGTAATTAATATTAGCTCTTGGCTAGTGAAGGTTGGGGGAGTGAGAAAGTTGTTCCCTAACAAAATCTATTGGACAAAGCAAGCTGTAGGTAGAAAAATAACTGCAGCACCCCATCACTCATAATGTACTTGCACAAAAGCCAGTCTGAATCTAGAAGAAAAAAATGATAATAAATATAGCACAACAGGAAAGAGTAATGTTACCACACTTTGAAAAATATGTTAGTAATGTAATTGAAATTCCCTTATGCTGTATATAAGGAAGCATGGTACCTAAGCAGTGCTTCTAAGTGACTTACTATTTCCCTGGCCAGAAATTTGTGCTGGTAAGAAGTGGCATCCCCCCCGCTCTTTCCAATGTAAAATTCATTCTTCCCCCCCGCCAAATGGTGGTATTTCAAAGTGGCTCCTGCCTATCTCAAAAAACAAACCCACTATTTCAAAAAAATGTAAATGCTTGGAAATGTAAGGATTTTCTCCTTAAGAATATAAAGTTCTTCTCTTGGTTAAGTATTAAGTCACGATGGTTTCCAAGCTGACACATCAATTATAGTAGGTTGATGGGTCACCCTACACTACACTGCAGCAAATCATGAAGCATTAATCTTGGAAATTAGAGAGAGAATAATCCAGACAGACACAGAGAGACAATACCCTCCTTTTCTTTCTTTTTAGCTTTGCTAGTTGCTGCAAACCCTGTCCAAATAAAAAAAAAAAAAAATGCAGAGAGATGCAATTGTCTGCTTCACAGTGATAATTTAGCTGAAACCCTGCTAAACATTCACCTAAAACTGGACACATGCACAATTCTTCAGTAAAGCTGGTTTTGGGAAGAAAGCATGCAAATGGTTTCTTACCTGTAATATGGTAGCTAACCTGCCGGTTGACATCAGACGTGTCTTCATCCCAGGTGCTAAGAACAGCCACAACTTCCCCTGGAGGGTCACTCTCCTTCACTGACCCTCTGTACACCTCGTGCTCAAAGATGGGTGCGTTATCATTTATATCTGTCACAGTAACTGAGACCAAGGTGGTTGATGACAAGGACAAAGCCTCCCCCAGATCTGAGGCCACCACTGCAAAGGTGAAAGCAGGATCCTTCTCATGGTCCAGATCCTTCAGTGTGCTGATCCAGCCACTGTTGCTATCGATGGAGAACGCTTCTGTTATCTTCTCCTGCTCCGATTCCACTGCAAGTGTATAGGTCACCTGCCCGTTTGCACTTGAGTCTGCATCAACCGCTTTAACTTGCATAAGTTTTGTTCCTATAGGCATCCCTTCCATTATTATAGCATCATAGCTAGCTGTTTCAAACATGGGCTTGTTGTCGTTTACATCCAATACCTTAACCTCCACATCCACAGTCAACACAATGTCTACTTTGTCTAACTGAATGGTGGCGGCAACTTTGAAGTGAAAAGCAGGATTTGTCTCGTGGTCAAGTCTCTTATCCAGTTTAATGAGCCCTGTGTCTTGCTCTATGATGAAAACTCCATCTTTGTTGTTTTCAGTCATCTCACCATTAACTGTGCTGTACAAAGCACCCTGATTAGGCAAAACGTGCAGAATGTCAACGGTGCTACCTATGAGGGCATCTTCTGCTATGGTAAAAGAATACTGGGGTTGAGAAAAAGAGGGCAGGAGAGTTTCTGGGGGCAAAACATGGATGTAGACAGGAATGAGGGAATGCTTTACAGGAATGCCACCATCAACTGCTTTGACAAAGAATGACAGAACTGTGTTTTTCAGCTGGTTAAAGCTACCCTTGGTGACCATCCATCCATTGTCAGGATCTATTTCAAGCAGATCAGCTACTGAAACGGAGGCTTCACTATACAGAGAATAAGTAATTCTGGAATTGGCTCCATCATCTGGATCTACTGCTTGCACTTGGGTCACCAAGTAACCTTTCCCAACATCTGCTTTGACACTTGCTCTGTATTCGACTGTCATAAATTGAGGAGCATTGTCATTCTCATCCACTACTATCACTCTCACGGTACAAAACGTAGTCCTGCCACCTCCATCAAGGGCTCTCAAAAATATACCGATATCACTTTCCAGTGGGTTCTCCCGGTCCAACCTCTCAGTTGTCAGAATCTGCCCATTGCTATCAATCAAAAATCGGTCCTTGGCAAAGTCATTGATTATGGAGTAGCTTATCTGGCCGTATACACCTGAATCCCCATCTGTTGCCTTCACATGGATTACCTTAGTTCCAGGAGCAGCATTTTCTCTAACCTCTGCAACATAAACACTCTGTGAAAACACAGGGCTGTAGAGGTTGGCCCCAAGGATCTGTATGTGCACCTGAGCTGTGCTGGTGAACAGCCCGTCTGACACAGAGACATTGAGGCTGTACATGGGCTCCATCCTCTGTTTGCGATGGTTGGAAAGGGTGATAACGCCACTCTTGCTGTCCATGATAAAACTGGTCCGATCATTTCCTGATAGGATGCTGTACTCCAGTCTGTCAAAATCAGAGCTGTCAGCATCAGAGGCTTGGACGCAAGTCACAAAATGACCTCGAGGTGCCAGTTCGCTCACATACGATTCATATATTAACTGGTTAAAAACTGGAGGGTTGTCATTCATATCTGTAATTGAGATACTAACAAGAACCTCACTGCTTAGTGGTGGGAATCCATTATCGGTTGCTCTGACTTTCAAGCTGCACTGCTGTATGATTTCATGATCCAGCATGCGGGCTGTCAGAATTAGGCCACTGGTGCTGTCGATATGGAAATAATCCGTGCTGTTAAAGGTGTCCTGGACTATCTGATACTGCACAATCTTGTTATTGTCAGAGTCAGCATCAATAGCAACAACCTGCAGCACGGGAGTCCCAATCAAAGACGCTTCAGACAAAGTAGCATTATAAGAAGACTGATCAAAAATGGGAGGATTATCATTGACATCATTAATTATTAAGTCCACAGTGACCTCAGCTCGAGCGCCAGTGAGGGCATCACTGGCTCGCACCATCAGCTTGAAAAGAGAATTTATTTCATAGTCCAGTGGGCTGATGACACTCAGAACTCCAGTATCAAAGTCAATATTAAACTGGTTGTAGGGATCTCCATCAACAATGATATAAATGATACCCTGGCCTTCTGGACTGGTTGCATTTATGCTTAAAATTGGTGTGTGCATTTCTACATCTTCATTCACAGAAGCTGTATAGAAGGGCTTGTCAAATACAGGCATTGCTTTGTTAACAATAGTAATGGGGAGCTCCACCGAAGCAGACAATGATGGGTTACCACCATCTTTTGCAAGAACGACAACCAAATACTCTATATTAGACAAATCTGAATTGAAGGCTTCTTTTAAAGTCACGCTACCAGATCCTCTATCGATTTCAAAATGTCCGTAGTCTTCCTTCAGAAGATATGACACCTCACCATTTTCACCCTTATCTTTATCAATAGCCGTCACTCGATATATCAGGGTACCAGGCTCAGCATCAACTTGCACAGCAGCGTAGTATGGAAGCCCTATGAACACCGGGGCATTGTCATTTATGTCCTCAATGTAAACCCTCACCACCACTCGAGCAACACGAAGGTGATCTAGTTCACGGCTTGCTTCCACCACCAACTCATACAGCTCTTGTTCCTCTCGGTCGAAGGGGACGCCTGTCGTCTGAATGACTCCTGAGGTGGATTTGATTTTAAATTTGTTGCCTGGGTTTAATATACTGTATTTCAAAGGCTCATTGAGGCGGTTACCAACAGCATTCACCACAGCGATCTTTGTGATATTGGTGCTATTTTCTGAGATGGAAGTGGAATAAAAATTTTGTGTGAAATGGAGCCCACTATCCATGGCTTCTTTTACCACTATTGTCACCATAGCAGTGCTGTAAAATTTCCCATCAGATACTCTTACTATTAGCATATAATGGTCTTTGGAGAGGCTATTGTTTTTAATGGTGAGTACTCCTGTGCTTGAATCAATTAAAAAATGATCCATATTGCCTTCAATTAGACTGTATGTTAGTTCAGGAGGTATCTCTGAATCTGGGTCTGTAGCCTTCACTTTGAGAACCTCAACACCAACATACGTGGGCAGGAGCAAGACTGTCTCAAATACAGCCTGGCTGAAGACTGGTGGGTTGTCATTGACATCAGTTACCTCAATGGTCACTTCAACTGGGCTCTCTGCTGTAAGCTGGGGATTCCCGCTGTCTCTAACATGCACATGGAAGTGGAAGTGGGCTATTGTTTCGTGATCTAAATTTGCAATTGTTCTGATTGCACCTGTGCTGGAATCTACCGTGAAATACTTTTTTGCAGTAGATTCAACAATCTGGTAGACAAGCAAAGCGTTCTGGTTGCTGTCGGCATCAGTGGCACGTATCACAAGCGGGCTGTTATTTGCACTCCGAACTATACTATTTACAGGAGCAGCTTCACTTATGCTGCCTGAGTATTGAGAGGAAAGAAAAACTGGTGGGTTATCATTTTCATCGACAATTTGAACATTCACAGTGGCATTTGATGCCATGCCTGCCATATTTGTTGCCTGTATGATGAGCTGATAGAAGGAAGCACGTTCATAATCAAGAGCCTTTTGACTGGTGATCACTCCAGAATATGGGTTTATAGTGAAGACTCCATCCACGTTCCCATCTTTAACCTCATAAACTAACGTGGACTGACTGATTGCAGAGAGAGAGATGACAGAAGTACCAATATCCACATTTTCATTAACCTCCGCTTGGTATTCTTTGAGAGTGAACTTAGGGTGGGAGTTATCTGCCATCGTCACAGATATCCTCACAATTGCTGTTGCAGACAGTGGTGGAGAACCTTGATCAGCCACTTTGACTGACAAAACAAACTGCCCCATTGTGGTTAAGTCTGGCTCCTTCAGTAATGTAATGATCCCTAAAACTGGTTCAATCTTGAATGTGTTTCCTGTATTTCCTAAAACACAAATATTGGAAGCAAATTAGAAATTAAATACAATGCACTTAATCATAGTTTAAACAAGGAGCAATTAGCTGCTATTGGTTAAAACCAACAGAACAGAATTCTAAAGGCCCTTCTAGCCTTCATTTCCAAAAATCAGGTATCTCAGTGGATGGTATAGGTGTTCAAACCTTCCAAAACTCAGGTGCTACAATCTGTATCTTGATTCTGAGTATCAACATCTGAGCAAGTGCTGCATGTACATTACTCCTACTGAAGTAGGAAAAAGCATCCCTAAATTACGGGAATTAGTCAAATACATGCACACCTAAGGCAAAGAAATTAGATCAGAGGCTAACAAGCCAATTACATGACAAATGGATAACAACTCAGCCTCTTAATTGAAGGGGATATTAAGCAACTGTAGATAAAATTACAGTAGTTCAAGATTCAAAGAACTCAATATAAGAAGGTTAAAGTGGTATTTAGAAACATAAAACAAATAGCATAGAAAAGAAATTCAAGTATCTTGTGGCACAAAGGTTTATCATAGGATATCTGAGGAGGATGTATCTAGATGAATGAGATTTAGCAGAAAATGTCAGGAAGTGTTGGTTGTAACGTGAAAGCAGGGATATTACTGATGGCATAAAGGTGAAAACAGAGAGTCTGGATCAAGGAACTTCTTTGATGTTTTTTTTTCTCTTTAGTCTTTTTTGCCAACCTCTTCCTCAGCAAGACAGATTCAAGACTTTTGGTATGGATCCTTACCCTGTGATTAGAGATCACCATTACTAGGCAATCTGTATTTTGCTGTTTCTTTGAGTGCCTGCTTAAAGTATAGGATGCTACACGTGTATATGGCACATATAAGCATATAGACTCTTTTTCTGGATCTGATTCTAAATACAAACACCATGTACTGAGTTACAGCAATTCCAATCATTATACCATGTTCCTGATATTGTAATTTACACTTTAAAATCTAGAACTGCTTCCAATGTATAGTCAAGCATCCATCCATGACCTAAAGAGAAACATGTCTCAGGTAACTGGTGATAAACAAGAGATCTTCTTTTAATGGTGCTTGTTACGGGTGCTGTGCACAGAGCAGTAAATGTGAAAACTGTAGCTAGAATACTAAATACATTGAATCCTGAAGGAAGTGAGTAAACGTGAACTATTTTTAAGATGTGATTCACTATCTGTTGTAAATTCTGGGGCTTGGAGGCTAATTTGAGCTGCATACTACTGTATGTAGTTCAATACTGTAGTGGCTTTCTATTTATATCCATCCTTTCAGCTCAGTAAAGTTTACTCTACTAGCTAAAACAAAAATTGTGCTATTCACTGAGGAGCTGAGATTCTGCCAGAGCTACAAATTGTCATAAAGATCACAGTATCTGTCACATTTGCAGACTCTACAAATGCTGCTGCAGTTATTTTTTCAGTGCTTGCTAATACAAATAATTTTTAGCCAGTGATTGCTTCGTGTAAGGCCAGAGCTGGTTATTCTCCTTTAGGAATTTCTCATGAAATTACACAAAAGCTACTTTCTTTAACAACTGCTCTCTTCACATGCAAGATGATGTAAGTAATTCCTCTGAATAAAAGAGCTGTGTACAATCTGAATGCTGCAGTTAAAATCAGTATCCTCAACTGCAGATTTTATGGATCATAGAAACTACAGCAGCAGAAGACTGAATTTTGATGTATCTGGGATTTGTGGATAATGAAACTGGGGGAGTGCATGGATTGTAGTAAATGGAAGTTTGAAGTTTGATGTTGCAGGGAGAGCTCATGATGAAACAGAAAGAGACTGTAATGAAAGAAAGTGCCTCTAGAAAATAGAAAAACATACAGAATAAAAAGGACCGTCTAATAGCTAACGCATCATAGAATTATTCAGGTTGGAAAAGACCCTTGGGATCATAGAGTCCAACCACCAACCCTACTCTACAAGTTCTCCCCTAAACCATATCCCCCAACACCACATCTAAATGACCCTTAA
>JAVSBS010003811.1:136784-165761 GCA_033124195.1 Coracias cyanogaster | reverse complement strand
GTTGTAGAGAGTGATGAGGTCTCCCCTTAGCCTCCTCTTCCTCAAACTAAACAGTCCCAGCTCCTTCAATCACTCTTAATTATAACAATAATAGTAATAATAATAATAATGATGATAATAATAATAATTCCTTTCTAATAATAATATTTTTCTGTCTGCATCATGTATGATTCCATTACTAGTGTATGGAAGCCATACATCTAAGTATGTCAAATTGCTCTTTACATTGTGGAGGCACTCGTAGGCGATTGGGTTGGAGACCATAATAGTAACAAGGTGTCAAGAAAAAGCTGGGAACAGTCTTGCAAAACATTGCACCAGGAACCTGATCTGGTCTGCTCGGAGGTCATTCCATAAGGCACAGCATTGTCCTGCCTGGGCATGGGTAAAATTTCTCCTGATCTAAGTTAAAGGCCACTGGAGAATACTGAGAAATAACGGGTAACACCAAATGCAGTGGCTAATGGAAATATTTGCTTCGTAGTGCTAAGATTTTTGTAGGATCACAAGGGTCGAAGTTCAGCACTTTTAGCTGCAAAAGAATTCACCTCCCGGTTTGCTTAAGGGACTCTACTTCCACAGAGCATGCAGGGTAATGACAGAAATAAGTTCATCGGGTCTTCTCTAAGCTTCAGGTTATATTAGCTTAATTTAAGCATGAGCTTGAACTGTATGAGGTCAAATCAATATGAAATGGTGTAGATATTCTTATTTCATTACTTTTTTTTTGTCATTTAGCCTGTTCTTAATTGATGTAAGCCACTCCAGCTAGTGACAAGTCTTTGTAATAACACAGGGATAAATAATGATCCTGTAGGATCAGAGTCTAATGCTGGGAAAGACTTGTGATCTGATTAATCTGGAGGCAATCTGCAGTATATAAGACTTCTTTTTAGGGCAATATAGGTTTCAAGTTTTGCTATTATTACAATGGAGAGATTAATATTAGGGAAAAAAGCAGAAATGAAACCTTAAAAAATACAAAAGTTACAAATTTTTACTTCCTCCTCTCTTTTTCTAGGCATGCCTGTTGTATATATGCTAATGGTTTATCTCAGAGATAATTGTTAACTTCAGATCCATATGAGCCAGAGAAAGTTACACTCATTTGCATGTGTGGCAGAGAGAATGCAAATTCCTCATGACCGTGCTGTTGCACTGGCAGAGGAATGCTTTTGCTGGTACAGATTATGTGGTGAATGTAAATACCCAGAGCTCAACAGCAAAAGCAACTTTAATCTAGTATCACCATGCCCTCCGTTAGTTTCAAGAGATCGTGTGCCACTGAAATGCTATGGCCTTGCTGACAGAGGTTTTTAGCATAGCCCTGGTGTTAGTCTTTGTGCTCCTCTGATCTGAACATTGGTAAAGATTTCAGGATATGCCAATTTTTGTGGCATTTGCTTATAGAGGATCCACTGCATACTAGACCGAAGCCAGCAATCTCAAAACAAGTCACTGGCTGTAGCTTCCAATAATTATCTTCTGTGATGGTTTTGAATCAACAGCTTAGAGGTAAAATGCTCCGCAGCCATCTAGTGAACACGAATGAGATTCTGTTTGGACAGGTTTTGGGTATAGTAGCTCCAAAATGAAAAACAACCAACAGGAAGGTATCTCCTTTGCCCAGCTCTACAGGAGAAGGTAGACCAAAGAAGTTGACTTGTGTATCAAGACGAAGCACCATGACGGCACAGCCCTGTGTGTGGCACAAAATCATGACACTACATTTTCAGCGCCTGTCCTAACCTGCTTCAATAGTGTAGATAAGCTCTGCGTTTTCTCCTTTGTCTTTGTCCAAAGCCGTGACCTGCAAGACTGCTGATCCAATCGCTGCTGATTCAAACACCGAGGCTTCATACAGCGGGCTGGTAAAGTATGGACTATGGTCATTGGAGTCTTCCACATTTATGATGACTCGGGCCAGGTTTCTTCTGTAAGGGAACTCTTGATCTCGGACCTATAGAACAAATGCATAATATACATCTTGATATCCATCTAGTAAAAAAGGATATTACTCATCTGAGTGCTAATAATAGTATTATTTAATTACAAAGTAATAATAAAATCCATTCGTCCCAAAGAATACTCTAAAATACATTCACACACAAGACAGTAGAGAGTAAAAGTAAAGAAACAAGAAGACCTGAGGGACTTTCTTTTCACTTGTCAAAAAATGCATGGCCACTAGACATCACGACATGAATTTTTAAAGTGGCAAGCACATGACATCTTAAATTTGGTTCTAGGTTTGCAAGAAATTCTCTTTAAAAAATAGGTGCTAAATGGTCATGCCATTTTCCTGCCCTTCCCTGCTTTATAGCATAGAGGCAAATAAACTCTGCCCATTGCTCCTTCTTTGAAATAGCCACAAACAATTTTGATTAACCCATTGTGATCAGTGGTGCGTCAGTCTAGTGCTTGTAGCTTGTTCATCATGATACATGTACATAACTCTTTGAAGATGATGATACCAATAGGAAACAGAGTAGGAATTACGTTAAGAAGCGCTGAGCACTTCCAACAGAGGTGTCATTGATGACACTGTTACACCGGTAATCCTGCCAACATGATCTCCAAAAGTTCGGTTCTTAAGTAGAGCAAAAACCCCATTTTATTAGGTGGAGATTAAAACCAAGCACAAGGAAATGACATCTGTCAGCCATGTCCTTCCGTGATTCAGTTTATAATTACTTCATAGCCTGCTCACCAAAGGACTAGCAGCTTGTTACTCTGCAAGCTGAGATCCCACTCAGCTCCTGCTCACTGGATCTCACGGCAGCTCTCTGATTCCTAGGGTCCCCTGCCCAAAGACGGCTCTGTACCTAACACATAATGAGCTCTACTTTCAAAGATCTCTTCTGCAGGAGTCTCAGATGGTTAAAGAAAATAGCAGACTACAATGTTTAAACTATTTTTTTAATTAGCCTCCAGTCCTTAATACACAATCTTCACTTAAAACCAGAAAGACTTGAGTTCTGTAATTTAGGCACACTGAGCAAAAAATGGTAATTTTTTTTTTTTGCCAACCCAAACATTTGGAAATGTAGATGAAAGCTATTTTGTACACCGACAGTTTATGTACTGAAATAAGTCCATAAAAGTAAGCTATAAATGAGGCGCGTATTCAGAAGGGCTGTAGCATTCTCTATGACAAGAAAGTAGTTATCTCCTTGTCAATAACTTCTCCAATAACTTCCAGCCTTACTTCAGAAACTCTGAAAATTACTTTGAGTGAGAAGACCAGATGCCAAGAGATTAAATAATTTCCTGCTTGCTCTCCCCTGAGATAGCAAATCATATCATATTCCATACAATGAACTCACAATAAATTTCCCCAAAAGCCCATATAAAAAAAGTTAAATAAATACACAGCAGGGCAGGCAAGATGAAATTAATGACTACTTACTGCACTAGGAGTCCTTTGCTTATGCAAAGACTAAGGCACGTGTGCACCTGAAGCAGCAGTGATTGTTTCCTGAGCCAAGTGAATATTGCATTCTTACCATAACATTAAGGATGTGCTTATCTTGAGCTTCATGGTCTAATCTCTCAGCAGTGTAGAGCACCCCAGTGTTGGGATCGATTCTGAATTTTCTCACGCTGGCTGTATCAATGCTGCTGTGAATAGTATAGCTCAATTTGTGCTTTTCGTCTCTGTCTATAGCTTCAATCTGCAGAATTTCAGTATCGGGGAGGATGTCCTCTGAAATGGTGACATCGTAACTTGGGTGAGAGAATTCTGGGCCATTATCATTGTTATCCAACACTTTGATAAGAACCTGCAGTTAATAAAAGAAAAACAGTTGAAGTTATTGAAGTCTAGTCGGATTACTGAACAGGCACCTAGAAAAAGGTAATCTACTTTAAATGGCTGATGATGTTATGTTGCTGTATGGTGAGACTTGGAAACATCATTTCATATTACATGCTTACTGTGTGGATCAGAAGAAACAGTAAGGATATGACTGGAGGTAAAATGTTCCTAATTATAAGACCTACTCAGAGCCTGACAAAGAAGTTTGTATTTTCAGTATTTATGGATTGGAAAATATTCCTACAATGGTCATGGGAAAGGGTTTTTCATCCCTTGTAACTGCTCTGGTTACAAGAGACTTCTAGAGCTATTATGGGATTTCCTTTCCCTTCACTATTAATAAGGCTATAAAAGAATCCTTTTCATGTTACTTAAATCTGCTTTTTATACAACCAAGATTTGGCTAAATCCTGTGCTGTTTTCTGCCTGATATATTGCATTGGGATGTACTAGCAATGTCAAATCATGACAGCAGTGGGAGGCTTCAAGTTTCTGTTACACCTCAGGCTGTGTTAGCCTGTGACACTTGATGAGGCAAGAACAGGAGACATGACATCACAACCACTCAAGCCCACCCCACAGAGATCAATACATACCACCAGGGACAGGTAACCTCAGGGCACTGATGACACAGAAGGATTATTTTTATGGTTTCATCCTCGCTTCTCCTCTGCTAGAGATGGAGTCTTTATTGCCAACTAATTGGCTTTCTCCTTGCACAGCGATTTGCCTCCCATCTGATACAGTTTATGAATGGTAGAACTTCTGCTAAAAATGTGAATGAACCCTGTGCCATTTGCTTCAAGTCTGTCTTTAAAACCTCAGCATTGATCCCTAAAGAAACTTGGAGAGGGGGAAGGCAGCCAGGATGCTGCTGCTATTACAGCTATTTCAATATAACATAAGCTAACTCTGGTAACTAATAAGAATCGCTATTTTCCAAGCTTTGCCTTTTAAAAGTTGTGCTCATGCTATGTTATCTGTGTCTGTGGCTCCGGTGACGTTTTGTGTTTTTCACCATTGGAGGAGTCACTCCCTGGAGAAAAAACTTGCTTTCCAGACTTCCCATGCTATGGATTACTTAGGGCAGCGTGGCAGCAAACCTCTTGACAACATAATACTGAAAGATGAAACACAAAGAGTTGCCTCTTTTTCAGTACTAGAAACAAAAAGTATCATTTGCAGAATAAGCCCACGAAGGCATACACCTAGTTTTACAGTGAGTGAAATGGAACAATATCTTTATTCAAAGGCTTTGAAATAAGAAATAGTCCAATAAATGACATGGGAAAGGCCATGCACAGGACTCTTCCCTAAGACTCGGAAATTTAACCCATCCCTCATGATATTTTCTTTGTTGTGCTGAAAAGTAGCTGGCTATATTTTAAAAAAATATTTTATTACTTTGTTTGATCAAGGTCTGTTGACCCATACTTTTTTAATGGAAGAAAAATATATTTTTACTGCAATATTGCACAAACAGATGTTAGCCTCAGAGACAAATGAAACTTTAGATTTCTGTGATATGTAGAAGGGTTTGCAGAACACATTACCAGAAGGAACTTGAGCAATTGTAAGCAGCAGTCGTAATGAACTAGCCTGGGAACTATTTAAAAGGCAGCTGAAATAAAATGCTCTCTAAGTTAAATGGCACAGGACTTCAACTGCACCTTCCATACGATTTAATTTTCAACAGATTATGGTACGCTAGAGTGAAGCAGGGCGAAGCCTATATTAAATTATGCTTCAGTCTTGGACAGATGGCAATAAAATCGGGGGGAAATATACATTGCTGGGCCTATAATAACGAGGAAGATTTACTTAGGTTTTAGATTTTTGCTGTTGATATACAATACATCAAGGCATGTTTCTGACTTGACTGAGGAAAAAAAAGCAAAACCCATATCTGAAAAATATGTGAAGAAATGAGTTGTAATGTGTGAAAGGAAGCCTGAGGAAAAAATGAAAGAGTTCAACCCTACACCAATGGGACACTGAGCCAGTGCTGAACCTCTTTAGTTAGTGTAAGGAAGAGACAATAAAGCAGTATGAATTGAGGATAACCTGGTTATCCTCAGTGTTCAATACTTAAAGGTGTCTTCTAGAGCAGTTTTGATACCCTCAGTCCTTGCCAAGTACCACTGTAAAATGGCTGGATTATTTTACTGCTGCACTGCTAACACAGACAACAGCATTATTCGTTTATTTTTCATTAGTGGCAAAAAACTTTGTCATGTATCATTTTAGATAGTCTAACAGAGAAGTAAAAACTTTTCAAATGGATTCAGTTGAAAATACCAAGAGTTTGATTCTGCTGACGCTAGTACAGCACATTCTGCCTTGAAGCAGCAAGTTGCCGTGTGAGGGACAGGCTCCTGTCTGTGCAATTGTTTTTAACACTGCTGGGTGCAAGCTCAAGCTATTTTGTAAGAAAAAAAGTAGAGATGAACACTTTTGTTTGCATGGTGTGTGATCACCCCAGACCCGGGGTTCACTTCCCGTTGTATCTAATGCATTTTGAAATCACTGGTAAATTGGGAAAGCAGAGGAGGGCATAAAGCTTTATCCATCACAAAACTTGTATCGTGACTATGCAAGCCACAGCTCCATGAGTCAAGGCTTGACTAGACGGTATAAACTCAACAGGGTGGGACTGGATCAGAATCAGAGACCAAGGGCAAGCCATGAGACTATGAAAATTATAGTGTGGCTTCACAAAGCAGCATTTCTTCCAACTAAAAAAAGGTATAAGCTAATGCCCTGACACATACATATGGACCATGATTGTGACTGTGGAGTGGGAGGCATGGAGAGGGGTAAGGATAAAAAAATTGAGGTCTGCATTCACTGTGGTCATCAAACTTACAAGAAACTATGCAATTAAAATAGCTTTGATAGCTTCCAGAAAGTAACTTCTTTTCTGTTTTTTTTCCTTCTTTTTCTTCTTTCACTTCATATCTACTATAAAACTGATCTAGTGCCTGTTTAAGTGGCAGGCACCTTCCTCCCCAGAGATGACAGTATTTTAATGATTTGTCAAGTGATTCACATTGAAATACGCATTATTTATTACATACTCTGCATTTCAACAGCCACTTCCATCTGGAGAAGAAGGCGGTGGATTAGAGATGCTAATGAATAAAGAGGTCTTTATTGATTCACAATTTCTTCTATTAAAGCAGTTAAGAGTATTTCTAATTTTTGTCAGCTGTCCCTCAAAATCCCCAGGAGTCAACTGTAATTTTAACATTACGGTCTCTCCTTTACTAGAGGGGGGTGGATTTTCCTTGCAACAAAAGAAAGTTAGATTATATATGGGAATACTGATTATACAGGGCTCTGTTAAACCCATGAGCTATGGAAAAAGAAAAAATGGAACTCTTTTATGTTCTTAAAAATTTAACTCTCTCAGGAACTACTTGAAACAAAATCAGGTAAAATAAAATGGATCCTAAGTGCCATTTTGAATAGACATTAGTCCTTCAATCCTTACAACATTTTTGAGGAACAAGTGGCTACTATTATCCCCATCCTTTGCCCAGGAAAACATTGCCTTGCAGCAAGGTTAAATGACATAACAAAGCCACAAAAGTAGTGGCAAAGGTGGGGAAGATGGTCTAGGCTTATTTTTGAGCCGTCCCCCTTTTATTAGGTCACCTTGCTATGCAGAAGATTTCCTGCTCCAGTGCAATGACTTCTAGTAAGGTGTTACTCAAAGAGAGGGGGCAATGCTTTCCTTTAATAATGGACAAATGTTACACTGACAGGGTCATAGAAAACCTGATCCTGCAAACATATGTGAAGTTGAGCAGGCTGAATGCCACCAGATCATTAATATGAAGAAAGTTACTCAAATTCATTTAACGGCTGCCAAAAAGGCATAAAATCTTAGTACTACTGGCAAATTTCCCATTGACTTCAAAAGGGCCAGCACTCTACTCCTTGAAGCCTTAAGCTTTAGCCAGCCTGGAGCACGTCTTTCACTCAAAATCAAGTGTTATCCTACCGAAGCAACTCACAGTGTATGTGTAACTTAAGACTTTCTTCGTATTCATTTCCAAATGGAAGATAAGGCAAGAATGAGCTGCGTTGCATAAATATCCTTTATCACTGTGTAGGTGCCTGGGGTGTTAAGCTGTGACAATGCCCATTGTGTAAAACCAAAGACAGGCTTTAAAAGCTTCCCAACAGATCTCTGAAAGGTGACCAGTGGAAATGTTTACTATTTGTTTGCTGCTAAGCAGGGATTCCTCTTCGCTGAGGACTGTGCAAGGTTACTGACTAAACCGTTTTTCATAGACAAACATGAGCTGCAAGTCTTTTTTCCACGCTCATCAAGCAAACACGCAGCAAAGCAGTCTCTGCCTGGTTATCCTTGAAAGCTCCTATCTTTTCCAGCGCGTCGCGGGCTTCAGAAAGGCAGGCTTGCCTCCTTCTGTTTCCATTGTGCAGGGCCTAATTTATAGTCCGAACAAGCGCCTCACTATAAAAGATTTGCTTCTCCCTGCTCACTTCCTATTTCCCACAGTTAAAGCAAGTTTCGAATAAAGGATCCACGGGCCTCCAAGCTTACAAATTAGGCAAAGTAACACTCAGAGCATTAGCAAAGACTTTGTATTCAAAATGGTAAGTGAAAGGCCTAGAGAAATACAATCAAATCAAAGCAGGACAAAACCTAATGCAGGAAGTCTCTCCAAAGCTGTTTTTAATGTTGCCCATCACAAATACCTTTGGTTTAGGCACAAATGTATTTGAGTGAGATCTGGATAAATGCCAGGAGCTGCTTTAGAGACATTTGAAGCTGGAAGAATCTGCCTGGCTAATTGCTTGGTCTGGGCACAGTGTTGTAGTACAACCTATTAGAGTGCCTGAATTGCTTAAACTCAGGTTACGCTTTTGTATGGGTTTTGAAAACCTATTTGGGTTTAATATTGCTTTAAATAGTGTTACCATACAGCCTTATTTGCTACTTCCTGACAAGTTTTTCTCTCTTCTATACCCCAACCTTAACATAAAAACACAGTTTCCCTGCCGACCTCAGTGGCCTGTTATTTATACTTTACTGTGCCCCTTGTGTTATGTTAAAATGGGATGAAAATTCTTTGTTTCACAGGCAAGACAGTGCTGAGATTGCTGGATGGGAAAGAAAAAAAATCAAAGATTGGGTTGGTTTTAGTTTGGAGGAAACATTCAACTGAGCAAAACTGAAAAACTGAATTGGAATCCCATGTCATCTTCTCCATCCTAGAAGAATCCACAGCCCATAACCTCTTATGGCAGGCTCTAGTGTCTTATGTACATTTTAGCCATGCTCCTCTAAAATGAGCTTTTCACCACTCAGTTAAAAGAACCACTCTCACTTGGGGTGATCAATCAGGTCCTCTTTGTTAAGAAACAATCTTATAAAGAACAGGTGTTCTCTGAAAGATGAGACCAAGTTTGGTATCCTGAAACTCACAGCTAAAGGTCAGTCCTGAGCAAAATAATAAAGAAAAGTCCACAACTTTCTGCAAGGAGAGATAGAAAGGGGCAACGATCAGTAACATCTCGTCTGCTCTTCCAGCCTGGTTGGCTCCAGCTGAAGGTATTACAAGTGACCATGTATTGATCTACAAAAAGTTTTCAGAGGGAGCTCCATGTTCCTCTCTGAGTGTCCACTATACTGGCAGACAGTGAGATGGTTTTGAACATTCTGCCTCCCAGCTTGAAGGCATCAGCCTTCATGCTTTAAAGCATCTTTTTTATAGTGGTTAGGATGATGAGAAAGGAGAAGGCAAGGAAATACGTAAGAAGTAAAACTATATTTTTCATGTAATGCCATCCTGTTTTAAAGAACGAGATTCTGTTCTTTAAAAAAAATCATTATCTGCTAGTACAACATTCTCAACAAAAGTGAAAAATAATCATCACTTAGATGACTGTTCCCCACTGTACTGTACTTGTGTGTGTATTTTAGCAAAACACAACAGTACACGATACAAATAAATGCTATTCCTCTGATCTGCGTGGATGTACAGGATCTGAGTTATTCAGTAAAAAAAATGAGGCTTTGGGATAAACCTGACTCATGACCAAGAGAACCTCTAATGTTAAACAGTCAAAGTGAATCAAAATTGTGGCAGGAGCAGGCATTTAGATGCCATCACACTGACTTCTTGCTGGGAGAGTCCTCTCCATTCCCAGTCGAGGGCAAAAGACCCTTTCCCAGCCGGAAGGGAGGTGGTGGCGGTGACTAGGAGCAGCGTCACTGCATGGAGCTGCTGTCCTGGCTTTCTCCAGCGCATGTGATGCAGAAGCTCTACCCCTCCCCAAGGCCAGCAGCTCGCCTGGCAGCTGCAGGAATCACATTCCGCAGGGATTTAGAGCCAACCTACGCCTTCAGCCTTTAATAAATTACTGCGTGGCCTTGAGCAATGGTGAATTAAGCTAAGGGAAAAAACCAAAAGCTCTCCCTGCCTAAGTCAGGAGACAGCCTTCCTAGAAGTTAATCAACGTGCCAGAAGCTTTATACCCACACTCTAAATATATAAATCAAACGAGTCTTCCTCTTTTGCCCCCTCCATGCCACTGGGATGGCCAGGGCTCAGCTGGACAGGCAGCATCATGAGCGGCAGTGGCTCGACAAGTCCTGGCACTTCGGTTCATACTTTGGAGATTGCGTTCCTTTTCGAAACCCTGATCGTGCCCAAACCAAATAAGGCTTTCCGTTACAAAGGAAGTTTGTGATTTATTTATTTATTTTTAAAATTTTCCTTATGTTCTTTTCATCTCTTTTTACAACAGCAAACTGTTAATAGAACAGATGCAACTTTTAAATCAAAATGATTTCCTTCCTCTCATGGCCAGTAGTGAACCATGTGTGCAGTGAGGCATGAAGGAAGCAAACAGTTTGTCAGAGTTTTAGGAGTGCAGGAAAATTGCTGAAGAAACCTCTGCAAGTCCATGCCAGGGACCACGTTACCTCAGCAAAAATCTTTGGCATTTTTACGCTGTATTTTACCACCCCCAACTGTCTTAATAGACAAAAGGGCAGGATGAGATAAAGGGAAGCAGGTGGGGTGAAATAAAAAGCAAATCTGTTCCCTTTGGCATGGTGATGATCAGCTGTTTCATCATAAAGCATCACACTTTGAGAGGGGCTTTATATTATTTTATTGTTACACAAGGGGAAGAATTTACACATTTGCTTTCCACCCGCTTCCTCTTCTACCATATCTTCTTGCAGCTGTAGTTAAAGATACAGGTGGTACTATGTCTATGAGACAAAATACTTATAACGTAATTTTATCAAAACTCAGAACAAGGCCACTCAGTGCCATCAGTAGATGCTTTTTTGACTCTTTCCATGACATATTTTACTTAAACTATCAGTCTGATTTCTTTATTACTGCTCTAAAAGGAAATAAAGATGAACAAGGTACCCAAAGGCCCCAAAGTACAGTCAAAAATACAATATGAAAGTTTTGTGAAAGGGAGCGATAATTAGGTAGGCCGTAATTCTGGCAGCTTTGAGATAATGATCACTTTTAAAATCTCTGTTGTGAAGACCAAAAGAAACACATTCTCAGATGTTGTCTGGGCCACAATTAAATACTTAAACAGCATCCACATGGAGAGAAGGAGGTGGAGGAAAGAAGGGTCTGTACCACCAATGATTATCTAATGCTATACTATTGCAATCTTAAATTACTATCTTACATTTTTAAATAGGTCACATCACTGCTGCAAAGAACGCTCAGGCTTCTTTTAGAATGCAACAGCTTTACTGAAATATGTTTTTACCATATGTTTTAATTAAAAATCTAGGGTTTTAATCAAAATAAGTTTTGAGGACTGTCATGGGGATCAATTTATTAAAGCAAAAGCAGCAAAACCAATAAATATAATAGCCATGAGAAAAGAAATTACTTGTATCCAGCGTGTTTGAAATGCCCTGTACTTTTTAATATTTGTTTGGCTGAACTGTTTGCAAGAAAAACAATGTTGTGTTAGGGATTCAACACTAAATTTTCGAAATGTGGACTGAGAATGTCACCAAGATTAAAAATAAGCAAAACAAAAAACTGCTCAAGGGCTGAAGAAAATGCCTCACAGGAAAGGAAAGTAAAGAGGTCAGTAATTCTCCTTTGCTTGTCGACCAGAAGACTGGCAGGTGATCGGACTATTCTAAGTGCCTTCCTGGGGAGAATATACTGGTTTTTAAAGAGCTCTTTAATCGACCAGAGAAAAGCATAACAGGGAATATAGGCCAGATATAATCAAGTTAAAAATAAGGGATGTTTTTAGCAGAGATGCAATTAATTACTGAAACTAACAGGGAAAATAGCAGATTTCCTGCCACGTAACTTACTGTCAACTGATGTTTTCTTATCAAGAATGGATTATTGGGACAAATTATCAGAAAGGGATACTTAAGAGATTTTAGGGTTGGTTACAAACAGGAATCCAGACCGAGAAAGCACTCAAATGATTGAATAGCCTTTTAGGAAAATTGGTGTTGTGACTCGGTGAATACAGATTTACATCTGAACCATTTGAGCAAAAAGGCAAGGTAAAACAGAAGCATCTGTGTGTGCATGCATATATGTAAATATAAAAACGCTCAGGCCTTCCTTCTGCATTGTAAAGAAGCAAATAGCATTACACACCTATTTTTTTCATTTCTTCTATAAACCACATTTAATCTAGGATTTGAGGCTGCGTATGGATGTCCTCTACCAGTATGTATTTTTCCTTTTCTGTCAAATAATATTCAGGCTATAGGTACACTTGATGCTTGGGCTGTATGTCAGATGTAGGATTTCAGGCCCTAGCTAATCCATACCCCACAACTCCACTTCATATTAAAGGATTATGCTCTTAGGAGTCTTCCTGGTGCCGCCTGGACCACAGAGTCCCTGTCGTTGTACCATGACCATGGCCCAACTCCAGACTGGTTCCCACCAAACAGATATCCAGGCTCTGTGTCAGGGTCTCTCTGGCAACGATGTGTCAGAGGCAGCATTATCGCAGCCCTTCACGTTTATCTGACCTGACTTTTTAATTGCTGAAAGTCACTCAGCCTGATAAGCAAACCTGGTTTTAAAGGGTTCACTGGGGCTGTTCCCCAGAAGACAATGTAATCACAGGCAGTGACACTAAAGGAGAGATCCTTTGAATTTTAAGTCTTGCCTCCGAACAATTTCTTCTCTGAACAATTGATCCTGTGTCTCACATTTGGGTCTTGGGAGGATGAGAGGTATAAATTCCATTTAATACAATCAATAGCAATATTCCCCAACACTGCAGCAGCACTATTGTATTTTGGACCATTATGGGGCGATACAATTGTCAAAATCTAAGCTCCGACGCTTGTGATCGGGACTTCCTCAGCTGGAGGAAGGCGAATTACTTTTGTGTGAGCATGAAGAGGACAAAAGGAGAAATAATGCTTTGAAACCCTCAACGGCCAATACTTTACAACCAGATGGAAAGGCTCTGAAAAACATCCCCTCCATTAGTTAACAGCGGTCTCAAAGGATGAGGTTTTATTTGAATGGCAAAATTACTAATTTTTATAGCATATACATTCCACTACAAATGAAAAGCTTGCCAAGAAAGGAATGTGATATTCTACCTGAGTCGTGGCAATGTTTGTTCCATCGGTGACTTCCACAGTCATATTATATATTGACCTCTGCTCTGCATCCAAGGGCTTTGCAATGACAATAGTGCCCACTCCCTTCTCCGCGTCGAAAGAACTATCGTAATTCCCTCCTAATTGTTGCACAAAAATACAATTAAATTAGCCATCTCTGGAAAATTTCCATTGAAGATATTCCTAGAAGTGGGCATATCTGTTTACTGGCATCCATCTTAACGGCTTGCCTTAGCATACACAGTACATCTACTGATACCTCTTTGTTCACAACTCATTTATATTTCAAAGCACAGTTTGTATATTGGAAAGCAGATATCATTAAAATGCACTGCAAGAAAAAAAAAATCTAGCAGTATATTTAAGCAAACCATAACTGAGTCTATAAAAAGAACCAAATGGCTACAAGCCCTGAAGATGTGTGCCCTTGTAGTTTGGATAATGAACAAGCACAATTATATTTTTATATAAAAATGATTTTAAGAGGGTTTTATTCTGCAAATTTTATTTTCAGGAAATTCTCACTGATGCTCATGGGTGTAAAGACTGTCAACTGAGTCTTTAAAAATTACAATTATAATAAATTTTTAAAATGCAAATAGAGATTTGTTATGTTAATTTCAAGGACAATGATAATTACTGGCAGCAAAGGTCGAACTCTACTCGTCCTTTAGGAATTATTCAAATAGATCTGACAGGATACACATCCTAAATTCCTTTCCATTAAAAAAACCCTCACAAAGCACTGTTCTGAAACTAATATCCCCTTATCCTGTCACACACTGAGTGATGCAGCAGTGGGAAAACCCTCCTGAGTCTCAGGTAAAAGGGAAAAAGGAAAAAAAAGACAAACCAAAAAACCCTATTGAAAAGTAAGAGAAAGCCATAAATAATTTGATATTAAAGGGTTACAGGATTTCTCAGCCACAGCTACAGTTTATAAATTAGAACCACTTATTGTGTTCAAAAGTAAAGCACACACTCCCTGCTGCTAAGCTGTGTCTTACTAATCTATAAAGTGGAATTTATTATGAGTTGAGTCTGAAACTTTTGGAGGCTGGGGACAGGGAAAGGTGGAACACAAATTGCTGACAAACGAAGGTATATTCATCACACAGCGATGCAATGCCACTAGCTACAGTCTCTTGACAATCCAGTCCCACAAAGGGGAAAAGGCTTTCAAACCCCACTGGTGATAAAACTTTTGTAAGAGCTGCTCAGACCTCCTGAGGCTAGATCGATAGGTAGAAAAACATCCATCCCATTGACTTAGCTCTTGCGTAATATATATAGAGAGAAATCTGTTTGAATGGCTGATGCATAATCACAAACCGGCTATCATTTTAGGGCTGGGGATAGAGAATTGGACAGTCTTCCTTGCTCTACCATAAAGTCTTGCATCTGCATGGTTTTACTGACCAGCAACTGGAATTATTCCTAGAAATTCTCATGCATTTAGTGAGAGGAAAAAGGTTTTGGCATTCCAAGAAGTCGAAGATTAGGAGGAATCACAGTGAAATCACAGACCCTGAATTACATAATGTGAAGAAACCCTCACTTCTCTCTATCTCTTGCACAGTCTGTTGCAAAGAAAGTGTGAGCTAGAACCACTACTCTGTCCATATCTGCCTTGGAGGCCATTCAGGGATGGGGAGAAGAAAGGGAGAGGAGTAATAAGAGCGCAGGTGACCTACGCAAAGAAAAGGCAGAATAGGTGAACTTCTGCCCACTAATGATCCAAATGTAGTTGTTTCTGATGTGTCAGCAGAATTCCCTTTGCTGAATCCATGCATACACACATATACAGATCACTAATAAGCCTAACAGATGCAGTTGTGGTTTTCCAGGAAATCATTGATGCTGGATCTGTTGTGATTTACGGCAGATAGAAGCACTGCTTACTCCCTAACCTCCTTCTGCAAGTCCAAATTGCATATTATTCTCAATTGTTATATACATATATTTAACACTATTTGACATTAGGCAAAAAAGCATAATTGTTCTTGACATTTAAGCAGCAGCGAGGTATTTGGGCATTGATCATATCTTCAGTGTGTGTTTGTTTTGTTTTGTTTTTTTAAATTAGTCTGGAAGAAAAAGATTAATGTTTTAAAATTATTTCCTTGAGAAAAATCGTACTATGAAAACCAACCCTGAAAAAAAGCCTCCTTTAAGAAAAGAGTTTGAGGTTCTTGCAAGGAACTCTGCTGAAATGAAGCTAGCTTTGGGACAGTAGGCACTTTACAAAGAGAATGTTTCACACTGATAACATGAAAACAAAATGAAAGTCTGTACTTCAAGGTGCTTAATAACCATCTTAATGAGCTATCACAAATTATATGCTATCACTAGCATACACTTCCAAAGAAGCCCTGCCTTTAAAACTTTCAAGAAGTAACGTGGAAGGATTAGCAATAAATGTTCTAAATGCCGTTCCTCTGTTGGCGTAGAGCTGGGTTTGCACGGCACTATGTAGTGGATTGCAAATATACTGACTTCTTTAAGACATTTTCATTAAATGATGTATATTCTTCCCCTAAAATAAGAACTGAATCCATCATATGAGTTTTTTCTATGTTATTCACATCTTCCAAAATGGTCTAGTGACAAACAAACCATTGCCAGCCACCCCAATCCAGCCTACACTTGTAACTAACCAGGCAACACACTTTACATTGACTTATTTTCTATTAATCAAGGCAGAAACTGCATCAAACACTGAGACAGAGATGGATCAGAGAACATCCTGCTGTGAGATTTGTGATTATAATCTCTTTTGGAGGGAAATCCTTATTTATTCCTGATTCAGTCCGGTACATTTTAACAGACCATGGTCTGATGAGCAACTCAGATGGCTGAATTTCTGGGACTATTGCCTGAGATATTGGGTCCTGCCTGTCATCTAGAGGCAGTCTGGAAATGCTTTGTACTGCTCCTCAGCCTTCATATACTCTCAAAACAGGCCCTTATGTGATGAATGCTTCTGAAATTGCACTTAAGCACTGAAGACTAATTAATGAATTAGGTATAAATGCTAAACTCTAAGAGTCTTATATATGTGTTAAGTCTATGTAAGGCCTACTAAGAAGCACCCAACACAGTTACCTTTGAAAGATGGGTGCTGGAGGGGCACACAGTGAGACAGGATATTCTTCTGTGAAAACAAACAGGACTTTTCACTTAAAAACCCCTGCAGCTGAACTATTCTGGGAACTCCACGTGAAACCACTTCCTTCCGAAGGTGCTTATGTTGAGGTTGGAGGGCTGAGCCCATAGGAGGTGACAGTTGAGCTGGTGTCAGCTTCGCACACTTCTGGGGTACTTGAGGCTGGTTTTTGAAAGCATGCTGCTGGGTAACTACCAACCCTTTTGAAGTGAGCTCATCTGCAGTGCTGTAAGCTCCTGCAGTATCAGTTTTACCAGTGTTACTATCGGCCATTTAACATTTTCTTTGATCACAATCTTAGGATGAAAGGGGGCTAAGAATGATGGAATTTTGTTCAGCTGCTCCGTTTTATTAATGTGAATTTTTATTACTTATTCCATTTGCCAACATATGGCACACGCTTTCCTTTTTATTGTCTCCTAAAACCTGCTTTCAGATACAAGATATGTAGAGGCTGTCTTTGCTAATGTGCTTACAATTGCATTAGGAAAGAAATATTTCAAATGAAGATAATACACTGTGAATTCCTCAGGCACTTTAGGAAAATCAATGATAAAGAAGGCAAGATGATGAACTGGCAAGTTGGCTAGACAGGTTGTCCTGAGAAAGCATTTTAACGCTGAATGACCTCAGAGAGATGTGGATTAGCCATTGTTTGTAATACCATTGCAGGCTAAGATGTAACGCTGATACACCTTCAATATGGATTAAAGACTTCCCTTAAAATACTCTGATTAAACTGAAGGACTTAGAGAGGGATTTCATGAAAAGTCCACATCTACTTGCAATGCCATCTTTGGGTGAGAAGATTTATCATGTTGGGATGGTATAAATTCATCCAGAAAGTGCTTTTTATCTCTAATTGACTGTTAAGATTCCCAAAGACACTGAGACAGATAGTTATGTCTACACTTCGGACACCTAAAGTTAAATGACATGATTTCCACCCTTACTTTCTTGATACTGATCCTAATGCTCTTGCATAAGCCCTGGAAGCATTATATTTCTACAACAAGGATTTTTTAATGTCATCTGAAGGCATGTTATAGTTTATATAGGATTTTCCAATATAACTCTAGCCGATTCCAGCTGTCATCAAACTTGGGACAGCTGTAGAAACAGCCTCTGGTACAAAAGATCATATTAGTTGGCCCTCATTGCAGCTTTGTGAGACCTTTTTAGCGTAGCCCTAATTTTCAGTTTAACAGGTGGTATCGTATGGTCAAGGAAACTGAACTGAGAGACCACTGAGACAACAGACTGTAAGTTGTTTTCTTGGTATAGGCTTGTCTTGGTTACATTTTCTGGCTGAATCTGGAGTGTTACCTTCATTCTTAGCTTGTTTCTTGGCTTCATAGTCACTATGAACATCTTTTTCTTCTGACAAAAGTCCCATATGCTTTGGAAAGAGTTAGTTTTCCATGCAAAAAAAAGCAAGCACTGAGCCTTATCACGACTAACGGGAAAGGGTCTTGTGATGTAAAGCTTATCACCCATTTGGTGCGATGGACAGGCCAAGGAAAACTTTATGAACTGTTAAAAGGGGTTTCAGGAGGTCAGCTGGAGAATTTACCCAAGGAAAGACACAACACAGATCTTACATTCCCACAGAATGTGAGCTCTGCATCTCTGTCCCTTTTGAATTTCAGTGTTGTGGGTTTTTTTATTATTATTTTCAAGCATGTTCTGCTTAGATTTTGACTACTGCATTAGCTGCAAGCAATGAATTATTTTTTTTACTGCTTTTCCTAGATGAGGTTTCTGTCAGGGAAGATGCTGAGTGCCCCTATATTCCTATGAGCTGCTGATACACAGTTTAAGATGGGATTATGCTGCTGTGAGAAATTATTTCCTCCTCTGACAAGAAAACACGTCAGCAAATCTGGGGGACTTGTAGCAAACGAGTCCCATGTGAGGGCCTTTTTCCAACTTTTCCAAAAGAATGATACAGAAGAGTGGGATTGGATACACACATCTGAAATATCTGATGACTGTGGAGAATCAGACTTATTCAGTCTTAGATGTAAAGATGGAATACATTGAATTCTGGAGGATATCCCCAAATCAAATACAGCTAAAGCTTGGCAAGAGTCTTCCTTCACTGGCAGGTAGCAAAGAGCATGCATGCTCCATGTCCAAACTTAGTAAAGCCAGGACATATTGAGATCCTCACACAGGTCTCATTTAGCCTACCGTGCCATGATGGATGAGTGGAGAAGAGGAGAAATACAGAAGATGATCTAATTAAGACAACAGTCCTCTAGAACACATTTTCTCAGGGCAGAGAAGATTCTTATTGTCTTGTCCTAAAGTAAACTAACAACACCAAGGACAGTGATGATAAATAGGGCTAATTGCTAAAACATTCACGTTGCTCAGTGTAGAGCATCAGAGGAAAATGCACAAACGGAATTCACACAGAAACTCAAAGATGAGTCTAAAGTGCCTCTAGGATTTTCAGGTAAAGAAGGAAAGCCAAAATTTCCAATTTTTCTCCTTTCAAAACAGATGACTGTCTCAAGAAATACAAATTCAACTACAGACTTCTGTTAATCGTAACATAATAAATGTTAGTAGCATGACATGCAAATATTTATTCGTTTATGTGCCATATCATGCTAAGAAGAAGAAAATAATACAGACTGAATTTTCAGATAAAAACTATTGTGAGAAGGGTCAAAGTCTTGCGTTTGCTGCTAAGAAGCTGAAGTGCATAAAAAAGCAGAAAAGAAACCAGAAAGCTATTTTAGAGAGTTCTCAGAGAAGATAATGCAGAGAAGGGCAGGGAGCTACATGTTTTTGACATTAAGGAAATTTTTCAGCACTGTCAATTAAATAGACAATTAATTAAAATTAATAGATCATTGCCATTATCCCTTGATTAAAAGTTCTAATGTGCTTTTCAAGTTTGGCTGCTCTTATAAAGACATAGGCTGGGGGAAGAAGGAGAGATAGAGGGAGGCCTGTTTGAAGAATCAGAGAGATGCTGTGCAACATGCTACTTAAGCAAAAACTAGCACCATGCAGCTTAGCTCCAGTGTTAAAGTAGTCATCACACCATTCCCACCACTAACAAAGGAAGAGACAGAGAGGGCTCAATTTACCTGGGAGAAATAAAGATCTCCGACTTATTTTGGAGTTCCCATTGAAATTAGGTTCTCATAAATGTGAAAATTTAACACAACTGAAACAACCTATGTTCGTGTCTTTCAGGTTGTGATATCTGCATGAACTGAGAATGGTGTTGAATGCAGTCTGAAAACAGAAACCAGGTATGACACCTCAACCATTCCCAATTAAACAAACAAGTAAGCATCTTGTTTCTCTCTGGTCCATGGAGGGAAGATGATCTCCTTGCCTGCAAGGCATCTTCCTCTCTTCTAGCCAATTAATTCAAGAATTTAACACAGTTATTTAAAGTGTATACAATTTAGGTGCAAATTAGATGCTGAAGTTAGGCAGACAGAATATGACATAGCCAAACTTCATCCACCCTCTCTCCTTTTTTTTTTAGCTGGGAGAAGGAGCGTGTTATGCATTAAAAAAGAGTCCTCTGGAATTCCAATGCCCATTTAGTTTGAAAAGGTCATAAACATAAAGGTCAAGCTGCAAACTCTATATTAAACCATGCCTCTACATAAGCCTTCAGGGCCTTTGTTGACATTACTGTGCACAGAGGTCCAAAGTCACAAAATACCAGATGGAGCAAGATCAGGTCTAGGTTTCATAGCAGCACAGAAACCATCTCTTGCATCAGCAGTCCCATACAGCTTTCCATACATACCAACTAACTTCTGCTAATAACCTGTATCTTTCACTGGCCTTTTCAGCGCTAGATCTCAATGTTCCCCCAAAAGGAAAGTATCAATCCACTTTATGATATCGAGGAACAAGGAGAAAAAGTGGGTTTTGATACCAACACTGACTAAAGGCAGCAAAGATAATCTAAATATACAGTGCTCTGTCTCTAAACCTCTCAGGCTGGGTTTTGTCTTCGCACCTTGTAGGCAGAGCGTCTGGAACAACAGCATCTTCTGCACGCCCAGGATTGTGGGCTATTTCTGGGGCTGAAATGCGTGCTGTTGATAGTGCTATTATTTATAACAGTGATAATATTTGATGGCAACATTCATATGGTAACAGAACTGAACTGCATGGCCAGGGTCACCAACTTCTCATTAAGTTTTGTCTCCGTGACCCTCTGCAGTGACGCAGCATCCTGCAGTATCAGGAGCTACAGCCTATAGGGAAACCTAAAGCTGCTTAACTAGCAAAAAATCTTCTAAACCATTTGAACTATTTTAGCCATATAGGTCACATTAAATGACAAATTAAAGGCTAAAACTTCATAATGATCTCCCTATCATCGCTGTTTGGTAGGCAAAAATGAAATATTATTTTAAGATGTTGCTTTATTGCAAGTGACTCTAATAATATAAAATGCAGCGGAAGAGAAGAGGCTTCTCTCAGTCCTTAATACAGGCAGCATTCTAATGAGAGCTGGTGAATTAGCCAAAGAAAGGACCAAAAGGCTGCGATAGGCAGAGGAGTCCAGCAAAAGGTTCAAATGGGAAAAAAAGTGTCAGTAACATCAATAAAGATGAATTTCTCCTGGAAGGAAAGTTAGGGTCAGAGAGGAAGAGAAAGGGAATGTAAACATTAGCTAATAAATTGCATGTAGCACACTGCAACAATCAAGGGAATGGGAGGAAAACTGCAGGAAACATATGCTGTGCTTCCCCAGGGGCTAGCAGGAACCCTAGAACATGATAATAGCTTTGGGTTTCGTTTTAATGTGGCTGGCACATCAGAAACTGCGCTACAAATTCAAAGAGGGAAAGCTGCTGCTTCTGTCTTTCATCTGCACAAATTGGTAATAAAAGGTGGATGAAAATGACTCTGACAGACCCTTTCTCTTGTGGTCGTTGTCCTTCCTGTGGGCTAAATCCGTCTGCAAATAGCTACGCCAAAATGAGAGCCAAGCTCAATCCTTATACACAAAGGCTGCTGATACACCCCTTCCACCGAGTCTGTGGCAAAGGCTTCTTGTTTCTCTAATCTTTCTTATAGTATTTGCTTTAATAACCTCTCATTAAAATACCACCGCTTTGTGCAGAGACAGTGCTTTACATCCAAAGGTGTACAAACATCACGCACAAGTATCTGTAAACATTAAGCGGCACGGTAACTTTGCAGGGTCGTTGTGCTGCTGGGGAAAGTCTCGTTCTGGAGATGTTATTTTAAGTGGCATAACCGAATCTGCAGCAGAAGCAGGGAGGAACACGGACTCCTGTTTTCCTACAGCAACCCAGTGAGACCCTCTACGCCCTGTCTTTTTGGCAGATACACCCTTAGTGGCATTTTCCTGTGATTTTAAGACCGTTACTTCTATGGTTTCTCCTCCTTATTGCTAAGGGTATTCCTCCCTCCCTATTTTTACAAGCAATTTTATGTAAGGCAATTTTGTGGTTGAAATCTCACATCAAAACACATTTCCTTTTTTCAGCTTGCATTCAAGACAAACTTTTGGTGGCTCCATTTGTAACCCATATGTTGATGCATCCCGTTCTGTTTCACAGTTAAATGGATGGCACTGGACTGTGAAGAGTCTGAATTAATTATTTGTGATAAACTGTGGAGAATCCGTGAACAAAATGATAATAATTGGACACAAATACGGTAAAAGCTGTCATAGAAAGAAACGCAGCACATCCATGTGTCGCATCGCATCCTGTCACAGGCACTTATGAAAGATGTAATATAAATTGTCTCAAAAAACTTGCAAAAATAAAAGGCAGCCTGGATAGTTGTATTTTAGCAAATGTGTTTGCACTAAGGGTACCTTCTGTTGAACAGTTCTGCCCACAAGCTGTCTGTAGAATATAGAACATCTCTCGAGCATGCTTGCCACCTTGAAGCAGGGCAGTCGGAAGCAGAAAAAAAAGAACAGAATGCAGAAAAAAAGGTGAAGAAAGAGAGAAATGAGGGACAGCAAGTCTAAGTACCATAAATACATTTAGAAATGAGATTAGCAAAGTATGACAATAGAATTCAATGACAGACAACATTAAAATTGCAGTAAATAACATAGTGTGAAAAAAAACAATTCAGCCATACAGCGCTCTTTTTTCAGCTTAGCTAAGGAGTCATAACAAAAGCAGGAATATTATTATTATTATTATTGTTACAGCTATATTAAAATAGCATTTTCAATTCAACATTACAAAGGCAGTTTTAATTTGAGGGGGGACAGGTCACGGTTAGTTTTCTTGCTCTCAAAACTACACATCCATATGCTTTGCTTCTGAAGCATCCTCCTCACACTACTGGCTCCCAACTTACCGACAATATCAAACCAGAGAGGAATGTTAGATGGCTGCACAGAGACCACGCCGACAATTTCTGTCACTTTATCGCTTTCCATGACAGTGAAGTTGTAGAAGGGTTCATCGAAAGTCAGGGGCATGGGTGAGGGCACCGGCTTTTTTATCCACTCAATATGGAGGCGTGCAGTTGAAGATTTCTGGGGCCGGCCGTTGTCCACTGCTTTTATCTGGCAGATACAAAGAAAACAGGACTCAGAATGAGCATCCCAGCTTGGCAGTCCAGACCTAATTCTATCGCATGATGCTGACTGCTTGGAAAATGGCCTTTGTAATCCTCCATGTAAAATCCCATGAAAAAAGTGGAAGATATAATTCTTATTTCTGAGTTCTCATCTTTTTCCCCTTACACTTTAAATTTTCACTGAAAGGACTGAAATGTTTTGTTTTAGAAATGCTACCGTGAGGCCTCCTGGAGATGCAATTCAAGCACTCCCCACACAAATCCTCCTCTCCAGAAGCAGCTTCCCTCTCCAATCTCACCTGCTACCCAGTTCCCTCCTGCAGCAAAGCTGGGAGCTTTATAATAACCCCATGAGACGTCGTGCACTTGCAGAACATGCTCACCCAGACCACATTTGATTGCTTTTAAATGACATCTGTATTGCAGATAAGACTGGTATGCCTTACATTGCCTTCTTCAGGGTCTTTAATTGAGATAAGTAAGTTTCAGATCATTTCCCACATTCTCCAAAACAAATATAATTTAAAAGTTTTCCATATTTCTTTTCCCTGCTTTCTTCTTCCTGTCGTGTTCATTAAGAGTTGCCCAGCTTGGTGCTAATTCTTTTTATGCTAAAGTTCCCCAGAGGGATGGCTAGACTTGATGTTTGCCTGGCATGCTTTATGAATTTAGCACAGCAAAGATCAGCAGCAACAAACACCGGGCTTAAGAAAAGGGAGAATGTAGGTTACAAAATGAGTGCTTTGGTGAATAACGTCAATGTTGATCAAAGTGTTTTAAAACTAGAGGAAATGTTTCTGGCTATATAGGATCACTGGTATAAATATGCTGTTACTATGCCTGCTAAAAATGGGAAATATTTTCCTGACATATCGTACCCTACTTCTTTCTCTGGAAGTGTGTTAAGTGGGTTTGGTGCTAAGACTCATCACCTGCTCTGTTCAAGGCAAGCAGGCCCTTAGTGAAAACATGCTGAAGGTGTGATGAGCATTTTCAAGGTAGAAAACATTCAGCTACTGCATTATAATGAGGGCCAGATCCCAGACGTGACTTCCAGCTCTGCAAAGGGAAAGGCACTCACTCTCTCAGAGTGATTTGGTTACTGATTACTAGATATTTCTCAATATTTTGATACTTATTAATTTTTCCATCACAGTCTCCAGCCCCACGAAGGTAACCCAGCAGAGACCCACTACTCTAAGTGACATTGCTTCCTTTACAGACCATGGACCTTTGACATTTTTTTGTCAACTTATCTACAACTTGTTGGCTTATTGGTATAGATGAAGAGTCTTATATTGCTCTATATCAACACTACCATCTTGAATTCTTTCTTTCTTTGACCTTGTCTATATGGTCTGCATTCTAGCAGAAGTATTTTGACTTCTTTTAAAGGAAACTGCTGCCATACTTACAGTCTTCAGTGTGGTGAGACGGGTACTACAACATAGAGTACACCGTACACCTCCTTCCTAAAAGCACCTAATTTGGACAGTATAAAAACCTCTCCATGAGGGCAAGCAACCATTTGTAGCCATATCTGCCCAGTTCAACATGATATAACTTCACGAGCAGACAAGATCATGGTCTTCATTTCTGTGTACTCAAGGCAATGACTTATGCCAACAAATTGCAAGCTGACTGAACGGTCTGAGAATAGTTTACTACATGCAATAGCATTAAGGGTCTCTCAATTCTTTGACAGTAGTTGTATGTGAATACCAGATTTCTTAACTCAGTCAGATCTTACATACAGGTCACACATTAAACACAGCCATCTATCACTCTATACAAGAGGGCCTATTTCTAAAAAAAAGTTAGCTAAATCTTGGGTTTGTATGTCGAGGAAAGAGCACTTACTGTTAAGATGTCATAACTCCCTGCTGTGAACTGCTTTCTGGAAGAAACCATCCCTGTTTTGGGATCAATAAAAAATTTTCCATCATCGTTTCCATCCACAATGCTGTATGAGATCTCTGCATTAGGGCCTTCGTCTTTGTCAAAAGCAAAAGCTCTGTAGATTGGCTCCCCTCTTTTCTTACGGTCCCTCTCTGGTAGCTTGATCTGATAGACTTTCTCCGGAAACTGAGGTTTGTTATCATTCTCATCCAGAACCTGGACCACCACCCAGACAGAGGACTGCTTGGGAGATGTGCCCCCATCTGAGACAGTTACCTGAAAAACAACAGCAGTAGAGGTTATTCTGAATAGATACAGTGGAACTTCATAAATTGGAAAAAAAAAACAACCGTAAAACAAGGGAACTCCCTCCTCAAACCAGTTTACAAAAATCTTTTGTGTACTCAAGACGTGTTTACTATAAACATGCTCAATGCTCAACTCAAATATGCCCACAATGGCAAATACAGGAATCCGGAAGATTTTTTACTTTTGCGATGTACCCGGAATGGAGAATCTGTGGACTAGGAATGTATTTCTCAAAGCATAAAATCCTCTTATCTCAAATTCTACAAGTTTATCTCAGAAGAGCGAAGTGGAATTCACCCATTAAGCAGGATCCCTGCTTTTTTGCAAACATATTTTTAGTTTCTCCAGTCATGCAATGAATTTGAAAGATGCATTTCTTCTTAAATCCTAGAAGAACCTCTGTCACTTTTTTCCCATTAATTATTTAGAATTTCTTAAACAACAAAAGGATTTCTGTCAGTTCTTCTCATTCATTACCTGAGATGTGACAGCTCATTAATTCCAAAACCGCTTTACATGACTGTAAGGGGCACAGAGAGGCAGGTAGCAAAAAATTTTGGCTGCATTGTGTAAAGATCGCACTGGGCTGCCAGACACACTTAAGAAATAAAATCTTTGAGACAAAAGTTAATTAGTAATTTAGCTGCAACTTAAACAGAATTACTAATAAAATTCAGCCTGAAACACTGTGAAAATGAAATGATCCAAGATCAACAAGCACTCAAGAGATTTAATAATGTGCCTTCAAATTGCAATCAATATGTTTCAAACTTCTCCTTCAGTATTTTGACTGCATTTTTTAAAGAGAAAGAAATAAGGCAGAAAGTTATTTCTGTTTGCATGAAAGAAGTTAAAATTTAACTTTCAGCTACATATGCTAACATGCCAATTCCCACAGTAGCAATTTTTTATGGTAGTGAGCCAAGATATTACATACTCTTCCCTGCTTATACTGATCAGCGCACATCGATTGCTTTGCCGGTTAACTCCTCAATGCTTCCTTTTCCCTTAAATGTTTCTGCGTTCCCTGAAAAATCGTATGGTCCTGATGTCCAATCCTTAGGCAAAGCAAAATTTTCTGGGAATAATGTCCCTTGCCATTGTCTCTTCTTTGCGACAAGAAGTCTAAACTTAGGGTAACTCCAATTTAGTTGTGAGATCAGCTGAAAATCCACAACATTTTCTATGAGAAAGGTAAAAGGACCTTTTCCATTTCCTGGATTTAACTATACTTTTAAAAACGGATGCAGTGGAAGAGAGCAAAGTCCTTATTTACAGAAAAATAAACGGCACGGCAATATATAGTGGCAATGTAAAATCCCCCGAATCAGCCCACAGCTCATTTGGAGAGTAGAGCCTGTCCTCCCAACAACACATATCAGGCTCAGGCCTGTCTCTCCTAAGACTGTCACCAGGGTTGGCAAGTAGCACTTGTTGGGATCATTGCCTCGTGAGGGGGATGACTGTCTGCTGAGAGCCCGACAGGGACCATCCCCATCCTGCAAAGCCACCAACACGCCATCTGCCAGACACCAGCGAGGGGGTGCGAGGAGAGGACCCGCAGCTCATTACTACTGTTCTCAACCATCCAGTTCCCACTCGCTACACTTCCCAAAATAGCATTTATAATGCCAAAAGGCTTCACACATGGCTGTGAATCTGCCTTTCCACCCGGTGAGAGCAACATCGCCAGGGACCTCAGCCTCTCCACCACTGCAGGAGAACTTCAGAGCTTCTGTAGCAAACAAAAAGCCAATTCTACCAGTTCTCCCATTACAGGCTTTCAGAAAGAAATAAGTTTTGCCCCACTTACAGGCTGATCTGCTCAGTTTCGGTTCTGCTCCAGTGCAACTGGCCAAGCTCTTGGCAAAAGCACAGGTTAACAAAGACAAACCTTTTTCAGGATTTCTGCTGACTCTACAGATAAAATAATCAATGATGCCAGCTAGTACAGGCTGTAATGCACAGAAAGAACTGGAGACATACTTATTTAAATGCTCGTCAAAAATACCAACAAAATGGGGTTTTTGGGGATAATGTTCTTAATGCATACAAAACAATAGCAAGATTCAGGAAACTCTTGTTTCCTGAACAGAACATCACACAACTTAATAAATAATAAAAAAAAAAAGTGGAATTTTTTTCAAACTGCTAGCAAGAGTTGGGTGGAGGGAAACCTAATGAAGTTCAACTACAGCAAGTGTAGAGTCCTGCAACTGGGGAGGAATAACCCCATGCACCAGTACAGATTAGGGGTTGACCTGCTGGAAAGGAGCTCCACAGAGAAGGACCTGGGAGTGCTGGGGGAAAGTTGGTTAACCATGAGCCATCAGTGTGCTCTTGTGGCCAAGAAGGCCTATGATATCCTGGGTTGCATTAAGAAGAGTGTGACCAGCAGATCAAGGGAGGTTCTCCTCCCACATCTGGAGTACTGTGTCCAATTCTGGGCTCCCAGGTTCAAGAGAGATAGGAAACTACTGGAAAGAGTCTAACAGAGGACTACAAAGATGACTGGGGACTAGAGCATCTCTCTTACAAGGAATGGCTGAGAGAGCTGGGGCTGTTTAGCCTGGAGAAGAGAAGACTGAGAGGAGATCTTAACAATACTTATAAATATCTAAAGAGTGGAAAGCAAGAGGATGGGGCCAGACTCCTTTCAGTGGTGCCCAATGACAGGACAAGGGGCAATGTGCACAAATTGGAGCACAGGAAGATCCATCTAAACATAAGGAGAAACTTCTTTCCTGTGAGGGTGATGGAGCACTGGAACAGGCTGCCCAGAGAAGTTGTGGAATCTCCTTCTCTGGAGGTATTCAAAACCTGCCCAGATGCAATCCTGTGCAACCTGCTCTAGGTGAACTTGTTCTGGCAGGGGGGGTTGGACTAGATAATCTCCAGAGGTCCCTTCCAACACCTACCATTCTGTGATTCTGTAATCATCTACAAAAAAAGGTGGGATGGGAGATAAAAAGTTTACAGCTACTAGCGATAATAAAATCTCTGAAAACTACAGTGATATAAACAGTCAAGTGACCATGATGAAGAAACTACTAAAGTGAAGAGACTGCTCGAGAAGTGAAGCCATCCTCCTGTCTTTCCCACACACAGTCTCACAGGTTACTGTTGAAATCCTGACTACCATGGCATTGTGGCAGTAAATACATGCATGCATTTGTTTGTTTTAGTAAGCCCAAAGTCGTGGGAAATCCACTCAGTAACAGAAAAGTTGCACTGAAAATATTTGCTGACAGCTAATTTAAAATAGTAATGGCTATGACACAAAACGTCAGCTAATCAACAGAAATTAACATAGAAGGCCTGAAGTTAGCCAATTCTACTCTGTCTAAAACTTTACGTCCCCAGAGAGGAAAATGTTAGGTACCAGCTAAGCCTTTTTCTCTGGGTGACACTCAAAACTTTTCAAAATGACAGACTCCAGCTCTGCTAGAAAAGCTCCGAGTGCCAGGCACGGGAGCTGAAGTGTGAGTTAAGGCTCCTTCTTTGTAGAGAAGTTAATCACAAAAGTCCAAGTCACATACACCCTGTAGCTGCATGCCTGGAAGCATGAAACTCAGCACTGGA
>JAVSBS010003811.1:106674-136684 GCA_033124195.1 Coracias cyanogaster | reverse complement strand
ATCACTGGCAATCCAAAAGAACCTGCAAATGTTGCTGTAAATAAACGGTTATTATTTGCTTCCTGATTTGTGTCTGTTGCATATTCGGTGCCGGGCTCACAAGACTGGATTTATTCCCCCGTTTTCGCAACACAGGCATGTAAATTAATTAATTAAGCCACCCTCACACCAGTGATGTGATCATTTCCCTCACTGTAAATCCGTGCCCAAGCTGACCTCTCTTTTCTGCTCCACTAGCCTGACCCCATCCTGGCTTTTCAGGTTGCAGCTATAAACAGGGTAAAAGAGCTACAAAACTTTCCCTTGCCCCTACAGAAAAAGACTCCATGACAACACATTAAAACAAAACAACAAATTGCTGCCAGTTCGAAATTGTTCCCAGACAAAAATGGGGAGGACTGAGGAGGTCATTCAGCACACCGCTCTACAAACACCATTTCCATCAGGACACTGTATCACCAGCACTGAGGGGCCCCTCTAACCAAGGCAATTTTGATTCAAACATTACCACAGTTCTCAGTAAAATCCTTAAACAGCTGGAAATTACAGTGAAAAGTAGCCAAGGAGGAGAGGGAGGTTGGGATGTCTGTAGGACAATGATACTAAAGCTAATTCACAGCTGGTATCTCTAGAAATGTGAAAGGCAGATGTTCAAGGCACAGCAGAGCTTGCCAGGAGAGAAGATGTAACTCAGGACCAGTGAGGGGCTTTTGTTTAGAAACCTGCAGATGGCATGTTGTGGAAAAAAAAAAGAGAAGAAAGGTGATATAGATGAATGACAGACTGTCTTAATATATACTTGTCAAGACGTGCCATCAAAAAACCAAGAAGAGGTGAATCTCACAATAATCAAGATGGGGAAGTGGTGAGGACCAGAATTAAAGCTTTCCCAGAAGAGATGAGGAATAGCTGCTTGGTCAGCATGTGCTTTCCTAACCGCTGAACACCTCCTCCAGTCTACATGCTGACTCTGGTATCCAGACACAACGGGTGCGGACATGCTGCTTCTTGTCCATGTGCAATCTGAGATGAGCTGGCCAGCTACTATCTCCTCTGCCCTTCTGGTTAGATATTGCTGCTCATGCTGTGTCAACACAGCCTGAACAGAGGATGGGACCTCCCAAAGCTGGGATATGGCCGTGAAAGCAGCTGAATTTTGACTCTCTGACCGACTATACAAAGGGTTGGTCCATTCACCAGGAGTGGAATATCTTAAAATGAATGTGATGACATTGTTTAATGGAGTCTGATGACATCAGAGAGCAAGAATAATATGAATCTTATATACCACTTTAATGGTGAAATCCTAAGCATTACTGCTGTTTTCCCACAATCTACATGCAGTTTCACTATAGTCTCCTTCATAAAATGAGCACTTTCTGTCAGGAACCTTCATTTACCCATTGACTTTAATTTTTATGACTTCAGTGAACCATGTCAGCCAATATATATATAGGTACTGGATACCTGGAAAGTTCTTTGCTAGAGATTACTCTAGCATTCACACACCCCATAGAATGGTTCCTTCAGCTGGACGGACCATGACAAAACATCCTGAAATTCCCTCTATTTACCTCAGACGTGTATTTTTGAAGAAAACCACACAAAAATATTTCCTTCTGCACAGAGCGACAAATTCAGTATAATAACAGAACCTTCAAAATCCAAGCAAGGCAATTTCCATTTCTTCTGCAGGATCTACTTCAGTAGGTTTGGTCCGTAGACATTAACACTACCATTCCTACAGGACCGAGAGATACTCTTTCATATTCATGTTTACGTCCCAAGTCCACAGACCAACTACAAGGAGATGACCATAGCAGTGGACCTTCTCAGTGAAAACCAAGGTCAACGCTAACTGTTAACATACAACAGCTGGAATGTTAGATACAAAAACTTATTCTTTCTATGATGGTGGGGAAGGTAAGGAGAAGACATCTACTGTGGAATATTGGCCAAAACCCAGCATCAGGCTAGCAAATCTCAACACTGGTGACAAAAAAAATTTTGCCTTGAAAGAGTCACTCTTCCTATGAAGTGGACCGTGACACATAACTGAAGGTTTAGCTTTTGAATACTTTCCATATTCAAGACCACCCTCCTGAATTAAAAGTACAATATTGAGTCTCATTAACAAAAGCTCATGACTTCCACGATAATTATTAACACAGCTGGAGAGAGTAGCTAGCAGGGATCTTACTTCAACAAGTATAACAAGACAATCAGCAGGTGTTTAATGTGAGTTATCAAGCCTCAAGAAGACCAAGAATTGTCTTCCCCATCATTCCTTGGCAGGAGGAAGTACTCAGCCTACCCAATTTTTAAGTTAAGAGGAACTGCCACATTACTGTCATTAGCATTGCAAAATGCTGAAGGTGTCATATTTGCTTGTTTATTTTCATTCGTGTGATAACTGCTTAATGCAAAATGAGCGAGCTGAGATGCTTATGTCTCATCTGAGGACTGTGCATAATGAGGTTTTCAGGTAAAAGCCTCTCCCTTCCCCCAATCAGAAATGCCAATTTTGCTTCAGAAAACTTTAGAAAAGAGAATCTGGTTGAGTTACTAGAGACAGAAAAATGATCAAAGGGAGCCTGAGAGCTGAGGCATACCCCTGCTGTTAGTGACTAATGGGTTTGTTTCTTCTGCCAGTGCGCAAAGGAGCTGCAATACCTATTGTAAGAGACTCTGGAATTCAGCCCAAGTAAGAGAAATAAAAGACTATAAAGGAGAGTTCATTGCGGGATGAATGGAACTTTAAAGTCAAATACACTGAATTACTATCCCTCCCTGCTTCAGAGAGAGACTAAATTTGCAGCTAAATTCTTACAAGGAAATATTTTTTTCTGAAATGCATGATACTACTGAACTGTACATCGGATTATCGCCACAAATTGAAGGCAGTACAGCTCAAAAATATACAGAATAGGAGACAAAAAAAGGTATATAACTTTTTTTTTTTTTTTTAGTTCAACTCAAATACTAAGTTAGCTATAGCAAACTAGATGCCTTTTCTTTCTAATTCTTTATCCAACCATAGAAAAGAAGTGGGCAGCTGCTTATTTCACCTATCCTAACAGAATATAGTGCTGTCCCAAAGGACAAATTACGTAAACACTTCTTGCAGGGAAGAGTGCCAATCATATCAATATGGTCCATCTTTCCTTACTTCCTTTACAATGTACTAACCTGGGAATTCATGTTTTCAATCATAAAAAAATTCAATACATTTACTCTGGCCAGCTACGAGAAATAAATAATTTAGAGTACATTTTAAATACAGATTATTACTGACACAAACACTCTAGGTGGCTGATTAGGACAGTCAATGGCTTCCAGCTATTCAAGCTAGAAGATGATGCATAATGGTCTGTTATACTACTCGAGAATTAACGATGACATCAGGTAATTTCAACGCTGTATTGCCAAAAGACAGGAAGGAAGGAAGGCTTTTTCATTTGGAGTTAAATGCTCCCTGCAGTATCTGCAAACCTAAATATTAGAAAAGTGTACAGAAGGAAGTCTGAGAGGCTTCAAATCTTAACTTTTGTCAGACTCACAGTGCAGGGGTGAGTAGATAGCAACCAAATGACCTGGCAGAATGAAATGTGAGAATAGGTGATTTAAAGGTCCGGAAATACTACCACAACTAGTATAATGTGTATTCTGTGTCCTACTTTGTCCTTCAAGATTTTTGGAAATTTCAACTGTAAACGAGTCATAAACTCTGAAAAGAAACTGAAGACTTGCACTTTAGCTTTAGTACCAATCCAGGGAAGGATCTGCACAGCTCTTGACAGTGACTCTCTAAAAGAAAAATGGTAATTTTCCATGAGCATTGCTTTCAAAGTTCATTACAGTTTGGAGATCCTGGCAACCTTTGTGCATCAGGCTATATTTATAGTGTTCTTCAATCAATACATGTTAAGATAAGTGCAGAACCAAACATTACTCCATTAAATTCCCAGGCCAACAGAGCAGCCTGTTAAAAGAAACTCCTTTAGGCAATCTCAGAAAGTATCTTCCCCTTCTTTTCACTAAGTAAAAAGAAAACTATGGTCCTCAGGAATGTCAAGCTCATATAGTTTTACATTTGACAAACTGTAGATAAAACTTTGCCCAGAAATGACTCTAAACTGATCACTTTCCAGAAGTCCAAATGTGCCTCCAGATTCCATTGTTACGGTTAAATACAGAAATTCTTCACCTCTACTGCCCAACAGTAGTGTGTAATCACTTAATGATTCAGTAAAAATCATCTGGCAAGAAAAATAATTGTTCAGCTACCACTTTTCCTGACCTTCTAGGTGATAACACACCAGCAGAAGTGGTGCTTGAAATCACATGTGTTGTATCCCATGTTGAGCAGTTTGTGAAGTTTGTAACTAAAAGGCTGGAAAATTTGAGATGGTCATAGTAGGAACATCAGTCTCCAGATAACAACTGTAAAGGTCTTTTGAGTACATCAAGAACTTCCTTTCTTTGTTCATGAGGCAACAATAATGAACCTCATTACCCCAGCATATAATGAAGAAAAATTTGGAAAGCAGAAGGATACACTCTAAATAGTCCACTGATAATATGGAGACCCAGGGACATTTATGCACCTTCAGACTGACACCTTACAAACAAGATAAAGACTGATATGTCATTGCTTAAAAATAATTTTTATAGCCATATAAAACCTCTTCAGGAACAATCTATTGCTAAACAGAAGTATAACTACCCTCATAGCCTCTAAAAGAGAAAGAAGATAAAAGTTGTGCATTGATCTTCACAGTAAACTTTGAAGAAGGTGTTTAGCTCCTGCTGGTAGTGAAGATTACAGAGACTTTTGTGAATAGAAAATGAGTAGTCAAATCTGAGAATATTTCACTTCAAGCAGCTTTAAATAACATAAACCTTGTAAATTAAGATATTTATGCAGTTTAATGTTAGTAGTTATGTCAATTGCAATTCCATTCATTCCTCCAGTTGTTTGTGGATTTTTATTTTTTTGTGATAAGAAACACCTGCGGTCAAATATTGTTAAGTTCCCCTCTACCAGATCTACCTCTGCAGAGAATGCCCTTCTCCAAAAATCTTATCTCAGCACTCAGGAAATACAGTAGCTCTTCAGCTTCTGTGCTTTAAAAGAGGTGTGCATCAACTTCTAAGCTCACTGCACTGCCCTTTACTCAAATATTCAACTACCCTTCACTTTCTATCCACAAAAGTCACTTGATTCTCACCTTCACTATAAGCAGGAACCAAACAACTTCTTCAAAGTTTCCTCAAAACTATACACATCCCCAGCCTTACATTTTTCATACTAGATCTGTCAATATGTGTAATCATTCTGGCTATGAATAAAGATACAAGATTTTTATCCATGCTTCTGAGATATTTGCCTAATGCTAATAATGTATTTTATGTTTTAACACTCAGCAGAAATCCTATGCTCAAAAATATAGGCTGATATAATGCCAAGATTTAATCAAGCGATAGCACTAGTCACCATGGAGTTAATTAATCAAGCAGCAAAACGATATATACTTTACATCCTTCCTTGGGTGTGCAGCTGTGTCAGTTTATAGTATAGGTCCTCAGATATTCAAACTGATGGGAAATTAAGGTACAGGCAACTCTTTTAGCAGAAACTCACAAATTCGGTGCAGGTGATGTGCTGTGTGTGGCAGTCATGCTAACGTGGTCCATGCTGTTGAACCTCCTCTAAGAAAAGTCACAGTATGAAGCAGCTTGCTCTGCATGCCCTTCGAAATACCGTGGCATGCAGTTTCTGCTACAATATAGTAATAACGTCAACTAAAACTTCCAGTCTTCAAAGGAAATATTATCTTCTCTCCTAAACTATAATATTAAAACTAACTTCTGTCATGCCGACAGCCAACGCCTTCTGATGTTGGATAAAACACCCTTAGGTGAGGCTCTGTGATGGTCAATCTTGAAACAAGATTGTTGTTACTCAGGAAGTAATAGATTTATTTGGCCACCAATGAGATGAAAGATACACACTGTAATTCCTTACAGTTATTTACTTTATAGGTACACTTCATTTAAATTCTATGCTGCTATATGAAGCAGAACCAAGTATTTTCAAAAGAAAGATAACACTTTTTTTTCCTTTTTTTTTAAATTGCTCTAGCAAGCAGCACTTGGTTGTGCTAACGGGGGATGACACCATCTTGTCTCTGGCAGAAAGGCAGATTAAGATGCATTCAGCCCCATCTCCAGCTCCTCCTCCAGCCATTTGTTCTTCCCCTGTCACCAGTTTGCAGCCACCTTCACCCGTCAATAAACTGTTTGTGCATCTGTGCTATGAACAGGGCTACTGAAATAATCAGGGTTTCAAATGAACTGTCGAAAGAAAACAAAATCCCCCCAAAGGCAGATGGTAAAGGAGTGATGGCAGTGAGAGAGCAAAACGAGGAGAGGCATGCCAGGTCCCCAAGGCAGGGTGGGGGAAATTTCTGAAGACGTTTTGGCCGCTGAAGGAAAATACATGGGGTAGCTACAAATTTGGTGATGAATTCTGCAATTTCACTACAGATAGTAACTTATTTTCTGTACTCCCTCACGCTCCCCAAAATCCCTACTGTAGAATTCATCACTTACCAACAAGCCTTTGATCAACACCAAAGCAGGCAAAGCCAGAACCAGCGATCGCCAGGTAAAAGACTTTGTGGCCCATCAGTAGTTGCTGAAAATGTCACACTTCCATCTTACGCTATTTTTCCACAATATGCAAGGAGTAATGAATGCTCTCCATCCACACACATGTAAAATGTTTCAAAGAAGGTTTTATAGCTGATAGCCCAACGAACAGCCTCTGACATTTAAATGCAATTTAGTTTTTTCAGGGTGAAAAATGAAACTTCTCCAGTTTTATGTTCAAAGTGAAGCTTACCAGTTAAAACCTGATCAATGCAAAATTGATTTCTTAGGTAGAAAGTATATAAAATCAGACCTTCAAGGGGTACAGTCTGTTCCCAGTTTTTTGATCCTGTAGAGAGATTCTAAATTTGCAAAAGGCAAAAATGGATGTTTTAAGCTTCAGGAATTTATCTGGATTTAGTGAACAGTCACACAGGCAGATTGCTGTGACCGTTATCATTAATCTAGAAGGAAAAAAATGAAGACTTTTTTTTTTTTTTGTGATAGTCAAGTTATTTGATAGAAGTTTTTTTGGTTAGCAATGAGGTGCCAGGAAAATTTTTAATCATCTTAGAGGACAATATGATAACAATTACTCATGCATGTTTGAATAAAGTGATTTTTGTAGTCAGATGAGGACTACTCTTCCTAAATATAATAGAAAGTAGTATAAAAATGCTCAGAAAATCAGTTTGAAAAATAAGTGAACTAAGGTAAGGGATATAAGCATGAATAAGGAGGTTAGTTGCTGGGGCTCTTCCCAAGGAAGGTTTTTTTAATGACAGTATCATTCTGTTTTTGTCAGACCAGGTCAAAGTAAATCACATCAATAACGGCTTTGATTTTAGCAATAAAAAAATTCTACTTGACTTCTTGATGTCTACTTCACAACTTTCTGTGACAAATTAATTTTAGACAGATAATAAGCATTAATTGGGCCATATTTAATCACAGTTCCATCTAATAGGCAACACAGACAAGCCTTATTATCTCAATCTCCACTTGTCTTCAATTCTAAGTGTCATATAAATATGTACTATCCAGTTTATATTGACATGGGGTCAAGTTTACAAGCTGCTTGAGTATCTGCATGGCATTACACATAGGGAAAAAAAAGCAGGTTCTGATTTTGAAGCAAAACTCATATTCCTGGACTACATTTTTACTTTTTTGAAATTCAGTTTTGAGCTTTGAAAATTGAGCCTGGAAAATGGGCTTGGGTGCTATGTCCAGTACAAAAAATGTGAAACTGAAATTCAGGTAACTGTCCTGGTGATAAAGGATGAGAACCATCTGCCCCTCTCCCAACGGGTGCGTTAGGACTCTGTGTTTCATCTGACATCGTAAAACTGTTGTTTTTTTTTTTTCCACTAGACAAAACTGACACAGCTAAGTACTGGTTCACTGCAACCTTGTTTTTCTTGTAGTCAGGTTAGGTCTCTTTTCAGCTTTCTTTCCGTTGAACATCTGCAAACCTCCATGAACACCTGAACAGCCTCAGCATCCCCAGCCACGCCAGAGACAGCAGGGTATGCACATACTGCGCGGCTAGGGACACACAGGGGAAGTCTAAAGACAAATATTTCCCTGCTGAACCAAGCACATGGTGTCTCAGCAGCCAAAGAAATACAGGTATTTTCTTGGTGGAGAAGGATCCGGCCATCTGTGACTCAATGGGAATTTCCCCACACTTTGGTTGAGGACGGAGCTGCACCTAGAGCTCAACAACCTCATTTCAGTAGTTGCTATTTCTCACTCATTTCTTGCCCAGCCCTGGGATCCAGCTACACAACAAGTACATGAAAGCTCTAAGTCTTTAAGTAAAGGATAGAGAAGTGTACCACTGCAGCACGACCACCACTGCAAGCATCGGAACTGACTGGGAAGAACCTTCCTTTAACACTCCCGCAAATGTGCGATTTTCTGTTTACTTTAAAGAAATAGCAATTTCATACACAATTATTTTCTTTAACATGATTTTTTCTTCCTGTTGGTTCAATCTGTTACTCATATAGCCAGTGATTCTCCGAACAGCAATGTGTAAGAATAATTTTCAGAATGTGTCAAGACCATACTGCCGACATAAATAAGTACGTGCGTGTATAGGAACGAGGTCATCTGAGGGGAACGATACAACAGGAAACGATGTCCCAAAGTTATAACATTCCAAATGTGTTGGAAAAAAAAATGGAACCTGGTCCAAAAAGTTGATTTCCCTGAGTAACACTCCGAACGCATTAAAAATCTTCAGGTTATTAATATTAATTAATCAGTTAATACTATTATAATTAATTAATTACAGAGTGCCTGAAGTCCTGGAAAGGGATCTTTCTGTGTCTGAATAATAAGAAGAACACATTTTACTGCAGTGCAGGAGGAATTTTAAGGGATCGCAGCTTTAAAAATATTCTTAGCACTTTGATTCTTCCGCGGAATTAGTCCTTAACGTGCATTTGGTTTTTGCAGCCACAGGATGGCATTCACTGCTGTGCAAAGGGTCAGTGAGATGTAAGCAGAGCCTAGGAAGCGTCCCTTCCACTTGCAGAAAGGAAATGTTTAATCAAAAATGATTAACAGAGATTTACTGCTTTCTACTGATGACAATCAGTTATTCATGAATGTGACATCAGAATCTTGCCATGCACAGCCCTTAAGGTTCATGTACTTACTGTAGGGATACCAAGACCCTCAACAGATACTTTTCTTGCCTGATTTCACTAAGCTGGGACCTTCTAAAAATACAGAGCAGCAATTCCAACTTGGGATGCCAGCAACTGCATAAAGCACTTCTGTTTCACTTCCATGGTTTATGGAGTCACAGTAACTCTTTAATGGATTTATATAGGCTCATAATTTACTGTTTATTTCCCCATTAGGGCTGTATAGGGAGTAGGTGTTGACACATGACATACCCATGGGAGGACAGTTGGACTGAATGAATGGCCAGGGCGACCAATAATTGGACTGCAAATGTCAAAGACTGTGGTTGAAAAGCCAGTTATATCAACCCACATATGCTTTTCCCAGTTGTGAAATGAAAGTTAAGAGCGGGGACAATCAGCTACAAGTAGTTAGGATTTATGGAGTTGGGTCTGAAGTCAGAGGCAAGCAGCATCCAATTAACTTCAGGAGAGATGTCTAATGTTCCTGGTAAAATGACTAGATTTAGAGCGATGAGTAAGAACGTCTGACTGAGAGACAACCTAGTAATGCTATTAACCTTTGTGAGACTGCCCCACCGATAATGTGATCTGAGGGACAATAAAACACTGCATGAAACAATATGCCCAATTTGGTAGTGTAGGACTGATACATGGGAGAAGAAGGACAATTTTCCTGCATTCATGTTATGGGCCTCCAATTACCCCTTCCTAGGTGAAGGAAGCAGAAGAGGGGAAGCAGAAGGAATCCCTCTAATGAGTTATTTTGTTGGTTTGTAGCAGAAGAGATTGAAAAAGCAAAGTTTTGGAAGCTGCTTTGCTTTTGAGATTGTCTCAGGAGGTGTAAAATGGGCAGGAATAGCTGTGAGAAAGCTCCTAATTAATGGGAGCTCTTGAACAGCACAAGTGCATCCTGTCAGGATCAGCATAGGAGGCATGATCCCTTGGGAGATCAGGTACGTCAGCCCCATGTGCCCCATGGTTAGATGCTGGGGTCAGGACTGTGGATGCTCACTCATTTTGTGGAGCCCTGGCCACCACCATCTATAGATGCTGCTGCTGCTTCCTTTGAGAAACTGTACACAACATAGAAATATGCTTGTTCTCCAAAAGTACATCCAGAATTAGAAATGGGGTTATTAAGATTACTGATCTGACAAAATATCTAACTCTTATTTACAAGCTCAGCAAGGCAAAGGCAGTTTGTCAGTCAACTGAAGTCTAAGATGCAATTCCTGTGTTGCTATATAAGACTGGTGAATGTGTGCTCACACACGTGTGCTTAACCTTTGGAAAATAGAGCATGAATGTTAATTTATTCAGCTACTACTGATTAGGCATCCAAGGGCTAGTGGAGCATATTACACCCCAGAGAAACTGGGATGACTCTCAAGTTAGGAAGTCCTGAGGTAGCTCTCAGTCCATGCCGGAGTGTGGAAGAGAGGGAAGTGACACCAAATGAGCCCCGCAAGAACTGCATGAGGTACTGAAAACACAGCCCAAAGCTCCGAGTAGGGTAATTTGCTCTGTCAAGAAGCGGGATAAATGACGGCCTCATGCTGAGCATCATGCTGCAGCAGCAAGGATTTTCTTCAGGAGCTCAGCAGCTCGCTGGAAGCTGGGCGTCCCATCGCTGGTGTGATCCATCACTAGGCACCCTCCCAGCGCTGCAGAAAAACAAAATCCTCTGTACACTCCAGACTTCTTCTTATTGAAAAAGCCACAGCTTTCAATTGCTACTTTCACACTGAGAGTCGGATATTGTGAGGATTAAATGCTTGAAGAGAAGGCATTTAAAGAAAATATTATTTTACTTTTTAAAATGCCATTCCCTGGCTGAGGCGCTACAGTTGAGACTGCACTCAGGCGGTGTCCAGTGGTTTGCAACAAAAACAGTGAAAGATCCTTAACTGTACACAGACTTGGTAAATGCCAGCGAAAAATAGACAAACCCTGGGCTTCGGTATTCAGTTTAATCCCACAAACATACTGTTAAAGCTACACAGAGTTTGTGCAGGTTGGTTTGAACACAGGGTAAGGAGGGTAAGGACTATGTGCAAGTGAACCGCATGTGTCAGTTAATATTTTTGCTCCTTCTGCTACACATTATGGTCTTCTTCTGAGACCAAGCTACTGCATTTGTCTCATTGCTTTCTGCATCTCTGTCAGCCAACAGAGGCCATGCCATTTCAGCATACTTTGATGTATCACGTCATAAAGCATCATCCCTGCTTAGCTAAAATGTGTAGTCTAAAACTTAAGACTTTCAAGAAATTTTTTGAGTGCTTTTTATAAACAGTGGTCACGTGTTGTTTTGTATAAAGAGTGTGGTAATATAAACCCACGTGTTTAAATTCTCCAAGATTTTTTCAATTAAGTCTTTAAAAAAAGCTGTTTGGCCTTGAGGCTTAAGAGCACATTTTTCTGTATACAACACCTTAAAAATTTTCTGGAAGGATAGTGAATAGAAACAAGATTCACAGGGAAAAACAAATATATTTGAAGCTATGACAGAAAGTATTAAGCTATTTGTTGATATCTGGATTAAAAATAACATGATGGTCCTTAGAAAAGTCGAAGCCATAAATTGACAGATTGCTATTAGTAATATTTGTATTTTTCACTTTCCCAGGAAATGTGAGAAAAAATAATTCATTATTTTTATTCTGACATTTCTGCTCTCAATTATTAACGTTAATCCTTGCTTTTGAATAGTTAGTATATTCCTTGCCAAAGAAAGTATTATTTTTTGCCAAAACGTAACATGTACTCTAGAACTGCTATGATAACATTTTCAATGTCTCTGTATCATTAGAGATTAGCAAACAGCAATATTACATTTCAGAATGAGGAGATTAATCTGTTTCCTGACAACTGAAATTTGTTAGGCTGGGAAAAGAAAATTACCGCTTTTGAGGGCAGATTTCATCGCACTTGATGCTTCAAGGCCTTTGTACTTTTCTGTTTAAATTGTATCTTCATAAAAAAGCAAAAGCATTGTTTGGTCTCTGATTATTATCAGGCTGAAGTCAGATAAGAAAAGCATTAGGATTCTTATGTTCCATGATAATATATTTAGGGAGAAAAAAGGTGTCAAATATGCTTATTAAACTGATTCTCAACCTGATTAGAGGTTTTCTTATCTCTAGGTGTCTAGTAAATACTCTAATTTGTGTCATGTTACAAATTATGCTGAATACTCCAATCTTATTTCAGCATATTTCACACAATGATGCACTTTTGCCATAACAAATTATTTTTATCATAAAAAAAATTAAACAAGTTTTTCAGACTTTTTGCACGACATTTTCCTACTCTTTCCAGCATGTCTTTTTGACTCAAGCTGAATGTTGAAGGATTATGTGGCAGAGGGACAGGCTGGCAATCTGGGAACATGAAAGAACAGATAAAAAGGGAAAATATATAATATTGAAATACATTACAGGCTACGGTGAGAAGACTGTAACAGATGTGATGATACTCAAAGAAAATAACGTGTATTCAAGGTGTACTAGGAAAATTCTCCCACCAAGTGCACAAACTGGTGGGGGCAGTTTTGGAGAATGAAGAGTGTTCAGTACATAGCCAATAGTGGAAGTTTTGAGACTCTGGATAATAACAGCATTAACAAGATGGAGGGAAAAAAAAAAAGAAAGAGAGAAAGAAGGACTGACAAAACCCAGATGATGTTAGTCTACACTGACAGTATGACTCAAGGGAGTAGACATCAAGAATAAGGTTCATCTTCACCGTGATGGAGAAAAGACAGCTGTAGGCAAGATAGCAGAATCTAAGAGAACTTGCAAAAGGAAAGAGTTGTTCCTTTTTTCACTTGAGGAGAGGTTGACTGTAAACTGAAGGGCTCACAAATGAAGATGGTTTGTGGAAGGGGTCACTTAAGCTACGGGTGTCCTAGAGCCATCTCCAGTCAGACTCCGTGGACACTGAAACAGCCTGTGATCAAAGAGCATGTCTCAAACCAACCCAAAGTCCACTCAAGTCAAAGGAATTGGAGAGATTTAGTGTTGGGATCCCTACAGGACGTGTTGCAGTGTAGTTGCTGTGAACATAACCCACAATAAACTTTTTTTTAGAGGTAACAAGCATGAATTTGGAACAGCTGAGTACAGCTCACCCTGGGAGAAAGGGCAAATGGATGCAAAATTGTTTAAGGGCATGTTTCTAAAGGATGGATTAATTAAGAGGCATACTAGGACTTCCTATGGCCAGAAAGGATTTCACTACAGATGCAATGTGTTCCTAACTGAGGAAGAAGACGCTCCCCTGCCTCAAGTGCAAGGCTCAGTTGGCCTTAGCCAGGAAGGCAGGAAGCTGAGACCTTCACAGAATGTGCATGTGCATGCATGTGTGTGTGCTCAAAGCCTTACTGACATAAATTAACAGTCTGGCAGCTGATGGGTATTGGAAATGCTACAGAAAATGATATAGCACACTAAAGCAGACATGCTTCAGATAACACAAAGGCTCTGTACATCTGAAATAGATTCAAATCATGTGAAAGATTTCCTGCTGTTTTCTGCAGAAGATTAAAACATTGGTACATTCATAAAACAAATGCGAAGATTTAGCAAAGGAGCATAACCTTCACAATGACTCTTTGTCTCACCAGGCATGGAGCCTGGCAAAAAAGACACCCTGAACGGGTATATCTGACCAATTTGGGCCTGGTAGGTGGGCTCCAGGCCATAAAAAAGAGAGCTAGAGATCTTAAGAAATGTACAATGAAGGAAAAACCTGTTAACTCTGAGCTAATCTTTTAGCTAATCCCTCAGCAAGAGAGCAACATTAGACCAAACTCCTAAATCCTGGCAGAAAAGAGCTTGGTATAGATTAACTACAGAGCTTGCCTACACAAGTTTATCATGAGGAATGATTTATAAAATGAGAAAGACCATTCATGTAGCCCTCTCTGATTCAACAGCACTTAACACACGGGTGCAGACCAAATTTTCAAATCACACAATAATGTTTGGTGTTCTAAATAATACTTTTCCATCCCGCGGGCATTGATTTAATGCTCTGCCATCTCGTGGTTCTGCAAACAGAGCAGAAGAAACAGGTGTTGGGCGTATTCTAAATTGCTTTTCTCTCATGGGTTCACTCACCCATTTCCAGTCGTATCTGGAGAAATGCAGCCACATGGGCGCCAATGTCTAATTCTCTCGTCTTAGGGATTATCATGGATAACTTCAAGAAAATCGTTGCTACTGAAGCTGGACTAAGCACGCCACTCAGGGTAAGAAAAGGAACTCAACAAGCCCCCAGGATAAGAAGTAAGACTTTCTCCTCTCCACGGTGACATCACATATGACTTAGTGTAATGAGAGTTAAGTAAAAGGTCACTTTCTTGCACTACTTGAATTCACAAGTGCATGATGCTACATCCAGTGAGATTTTAATTAGTTCCAAAGAGTTAAGGAAATGCTGATACACCTCTAGGCTCCCAGGAGATGCTCAGGACCTTGCAGGATGGCAGCCCGTAGGCTGGATTTGCTTCCTGGCACAATTCCACCTTCCCAGTTCTGCCTTTAAAAGAGTTGGAAAATGACTGGTAAAACAGCACACAAAGCCTATATGCTGAGTATCTTCTTCCATGCTTGCATGCAATGAGGCACTTAAAGCCAGGACCTGCTGCTAGATTGCCGTGGGTCGGAAAGGAAAATCCTATAAGAGTCATTTGATGCCCAGCATGAAAAAGCCAACAGTGCTGCGCATTGTAGATTTTCATTTCTTCATTTCATGACCCAACAGTTCAGGCCAGTGATTCATGAAATCTGTAAAACAAGCTCCCTCCCCTCTGCAAACTCCAGATTCATGCAAATCATTTCTTAACTAAGGCAAAGCTCTAGGCAATCAGAAATGTCATTTTTCTAACGAGACACAGCAACCATAGAAGACAGCACTGTGTGAATCAAAGCCCTAGCCCTGGACAACTCTGATTTTGCCATGCTCTTCAAAATAGGAGCCTGAATTAGTACTTGCAAAAACATCTGTATCTTTATACTGGGTCAACTTTTCATCTAAATGGCTAATAGGTTTTTAAACTTGGATCATAGTATCAATTGTTCCCTACCCATTCCTAGCAGACTCACTGTCAGGTGAAACACTATTTTGTGGAAAATATACTTGCAGCAGTATTCGACTGTAGATGGTGAATCTGTCATCATATATATTGATGAACTGGGAAAATCAAATATCTTCCATGAGCTAAGGATTGCCTAAAAAATAAATGAGCTGGGCTTTTTTATTTAATACCCAAATAAATTAACACAATCTTACAATACATCTATAAAAGGTCTATAAACTATTAGACTCAGTTCTATAATTGTCAAGCATTCATAGCGAAACTCCAATTTTTTTTTCATATTGAGTTATGAAGATTTTTGATTTAGGAAGTTCATTAAGCATAGAAAAGAGGACTGCTTTTATTCATTACTATTGATATCCTGAATCAATAGAATAGATTAACCAAACAAGTGTGATATTTTAATGCAGGACTAAAATCCTGTTATGTAAGAATTTCCATACAGTATGAGATGAGCTGGATGGCTTAAGCACTCTCCAAGAGAGGCTAGAATCAGATATTTGGATATAAATGATGCACTAACTGAGCTGTCAGTAGTGTGTTTATCCTCCACATCATCCTGGTGTTAGCTCATCCAAAACATTTTTAAGAGAAACAATGTAATCTTGAGAGAGTTAAAAGCGTTAGATGAATAGCGTCTAAAAGAATAAAGACTGAAATCAACCATAAGCACACGGCAAAAAGCAAATAAAGCATCCTCGGGGTTGACTTAAAGTCTACAAATTTGATGGCAATGTCATAGACATTCTTTGCACATCCAGTCTCTGAAGGCTATTGGTATTTCATTGAGTAACTGAAATGAGCTGAGGGTCACCACTACTCTTTGATATATGTGGACCTGTTCTTGCCCCTTGCCTTTGGTATATAATAGGTTACTAGAGTTGTGTGTACATTTCCCATTGGCTGCCCGAATCGAACATGGAATCAAAGAATCTAAATACTCAACTCCTGGTTTTGTTTTGTTTTTTTCTAATTCAAACTTATTTTGCCCTATCATTATCATTTTATGAAGAGTTTTTTTTCTTATTTAATAAGAAAACAAAATTAAAATTCCACAAGCATGAAGAAAAATGTTATTAAATTCAGTTCTCCCAATGCTTAGGCTCTGTCGTCTGTGTTACTTCTCAAGTTGCTATCTAAAATAAAGGGACATCTGGGAGCTATTGCAATTTGCAATAATCAAAGAAAAGAGAATAATCCGTAAAAATGCCATGCCTTAATTATTTTGCAGTTTAGAATTCCTGTTCATATCTTCTGCACAGAGGCCACTCAGTTAACAGCTGAACTAGTAATATTTTCAGTGCTGCACTTGATAATTCTTCATCTTAATGGATCGCATTAGTTAGAAACAATAGTCTAATCGAGGATACCACTCATCACTGCAGACAGATGAATCAGACCAGGACTTTTCCCATATTTTGCTGTGTAAGACTTTCTGCCTGAGCACACACGAGAAGCAGTGTGCAATGTCATATGCAAATGTGTCTCTGAAAGGGAGCTTTAACCTCCGGTCATCTTCTGCCTTTGGAAAGTTGTTGGCTACTTACGAAAATAGCAACTTGATGGAAAAAAATATATATAAATTGGGAGGGGAAGGTGGGCAAGAGCAGCTCATGAATCTCTAGAAAGCTGGTGCAGAATAACAAGTCCCAAAGAAGGCAGGGAGCAGGATGGAAATCTGCAGTGTGGGATGGCTGAGCTCAGCATGTGCTTTCTACACAGGGAACTTGGGTCTTTGCCAGATCTACCACCACACTGAACTGTCCCACAGGTGGCTTCACCCTCTGCTGATAAAGCCATGGAGAAATAGTACAAGATGAACGTGCTTTTTATTTTCTTTTAGAACTGCTTATTTTCTTCCCTTGCTTTCTTTTTCACCCCTTCTTTTCTTTTTACCCTTTCTTTCATTTTTTCCTTCTCTTTTCCCCTCCAGCTTTGAAGTTGAGGTTCAAGTTCAGTGTGTCGCCATTCAAAGCTGACATCATGATACAGCTTTCAACATCTTTTTAGAAAGTTGTCTCTACATACCTACTGTTCCACTAAAGATTCTTTCAGAAATAATAAAAAAATAGTTCTTTTATTTCTCGTAAGATCAGCTAGTAATAACTTTTAATCTCATGCTGGAAATAAGAGGCTGTTTACCTATTTTTTTAATTTCCCTTGTATTATCTGATAAGCTTCAATGTTAAAAAGAAAAAGGGATGTGCCTTTGGAGACATTTAGACCTCAGAAAAAAAATGTTCAATCAGACACGCTGCCTCATTTTTACCCCATCACCAGCATGCCACCAAGAAGAAATGCAGCTTTTCCTGCCAAATGCGGGCAATGCTAAAGATCCATGAAACAAATGCTTGCACAGAGTCGTAATCCAGGATTTCAGTAACCAATGTTCTGTAGAGCACTATTCAGCTACATAAACCCAATGAACTTCAGCTTTTGTACTTCTGTAAAAATACACACGAGCATATTGCCACACGGCTGCCGAGATTCTTCTGAAAGCGCTGCAGGTTCTCACAAAGGACCACTGACTTCAGGCATCGCCACTAGCAAAGGCTACAGTCTAATTGAATAGGCTCAAAAGCAAAACAAGGTTAAATCTGTTAAGTTCTTGTGTGGGAGATGCTGGGGGGAAAGGGGAGGATGGCAGAGAACAGAGCGCCGGTCCAACGCTGAGCCACCGGCATGATGTTTGTGGGAAGACCTGAGAGGCAGTGCTATTTTAAACCCCTTCTCCCTTGCACCCTGTGGCCATAAAGTTTCCAGCAGCAATTTCCCTGATGATACTCCAGACCAAATTCCAAGGGGAATAAAATGATAGTCCCTCCATCAAAATTCCCCTCACAATTACAACTTCCCATTAAACGAGTGGAAATTTGAATCCGTTCTCGAAGGCTACAATTACAGCAGATGATTATGCTCCCCTCTAATTACTGCATATAAATACATCCCATGTAACACAGTTTATTGTACCCTGTTAGTGTACTTACAGAAAATAGAAACCAATATGCTTCACTCATCCCGTCTATTTTGACACTCACATCAGATTTACCAATTTGTCTTCATTACAACCCCTTGCACTGTTACTGACACCCTTCTCAGAGCTACGCTCGAGCATCCCAGCAGGAAGATTGATGAGGCTTGTATACACTGATGCGCGACAAAAGCGAGGCACTGCTACTATTCTGATAGCACAAAGTTAGCTAAAAATTAGCTGCGCTAAGCCAACACTCCGCTCCCACTTCTCCTCCTCATTATTATGGTACATGACTCAGACGTGGAAAGGCCAAGGCTGTTCTAACAGTATTTTTACACCTATGGTCCTAGGTTGCTTTGTCACTCTTGACCAGATTTAAAGTTCGGACCGTGCGTACTAGCAACTATTTCTTTTCCTTCGAAAGCCTTTGAATAGACAAGTTTTCCACCATGATAAATGCTAAAAGATACTGCATGAATCTACAGTGGTTAATTCACCCGTCGTTTGGGGGAACAGGGGGATACTATGGCTACAATTTTCAAAGCTGGCTAAATGACTGAAGAGCCTGCACCATCTGCACTCACCAAGGAGAGACTAAACAGCTTCAGCACTTTAAAAGCACCGACTTATTATATACTGTTATTAAGAGGATGAAGAGGTCATCACGAGCTATAGATAATTTATCCCTCCAATCCCAGTTTCAAAGCCTGTTGCTAGAATTACACACTGAAGCCTGTAACTCTTTTGGCTCATTCTTTTGCTAAATCCAGGTCTTGCCCCAGCAATTCCCAGGAAACTGAACTCCCCAGCAGTGGGTGTGTTTTGCAGAGGATGCCTGAATTACTCAGCATCTGCAGCAGTGCGTTCAGAAACCACTCAGGGTTAGAAAGCATGTGCTCTGGTCCACTTTCCAGCTTGAACGTGCAATTCAGTGAACTGTAGCCTGGATTGAATGATCCTCTCCCATCAAGCTGCAGATGTATGCACACTGGAAAGCACTGACCCAGAATTATGTATATTCTGGACATCTCAAAATCAGCAGACACAACACAAGGATGCAGATCCTGCATAAAACAGTTTACTTTTTACACTTATTATCAGATCTTCACCACTCCAGCAGCAGTTTGCAGAAAATCACTAGACTCTGTAAAGCTAAAGCTGCCAGACCAAGATTAGGAGGCATCTACCAAAAATGTGGGCAGAAAACAACAGCCTATTTTCTGTGTTTTTCCATCGCTCAAACTCCACTAATATTCTTCACTTCTAGCTTCTTCTTTTTAGTAAATTAGCATAATACATGAGCAGATAGAGTTAAGTGTTAGCATAGAAATTTTTAAAAGAAAAGACATACCAAGAAGAAGAAGGAAGTAAAAGGAAAGAAGAGGATGGTGTGTCCAATTATTGAAGGAGAACAAAGACAGATCACCTGAAACCTGCAGTTGCACTTCACGTGGACATGCATCGCTATTTTCATTTACTTCCAAAGCAAGCAGGTAACTCTCGGAATTACTTTTCTTGTTTCAGATGGATATTTAAATACTTCAACCCAAATATAGAATCTTTAGGAAAGTCTGTGAAATAAACCAAATGCTTTTGACTTGCTTCATGTGAGAAAGTAACGTAATAAAGTGGTTATTTTCCTCCCATTTCAAGCAGAACCATTCCATTAGTAAGAATCCACTAAAGCAAGAGACCATCCTGTATAAAATCCAGTGACATCCAATTTAAACCCAAGCGGAAAATTTCTACCTGATAACAACCACTGAATAAAACCTACAACCTTGCAAGACATTACAAATATGTCACAAAAAATTAAGCCCTCATCTTAAGAGCTGAAAAAAAAAAATAGCATTGACTACGTCACAATCAATGAAAAATCTGGGGAGAAGAAATACTTTCTGTTTCTTCTCCCAAAAAGCCCCAAACAAACAAAAAACCCTACTCCCCAAACAACAGCAACAAAACAAACCAGTAATTTCAATTATTATAAAGGGAAGTTTATTCCTGACTTCCTCATGCATCTTTTCACCCCATGTCTAGACACACTTCTGTGCTCACTTTGGCACCTACTCCTTGGTAAGTGCAAGTCCTGGCAGGCTTGGGTACACCTAAAAAAGTAATGCGGACACAAGTCCATACATCCAAAGAAGATAATTAAAGGAGGAAGGAAGGAGAGAGGCAGGGCTGACCTGGGCTCAGCACTTACTCTGCAATAGACTTCTCGTGTACTAAGTGACACAGGGAGTCACTTAGATTCAACTACCGTAAGCATGGCAGCCTTAAAAATACATATCCAATCCTCATGGTAATTTGTTTCCTCCGATATGGACAGGGGAAGACGACTCCAGAAGAGCCCAACTAAGCCATCATGAGCAGTGGTCTGGAGACGAGCACTGACACTACACCCAATTACAATGACGAACATCTGCCATCTTATTTCATCTCGTTCTCCTAACAACTTCTGCGAAAGAGGTGGAAATACTGTCAGTAATGGAATTTGCTCAGTAAGTGCTGGCCAGTATGGGTATAGCACCCCTGTCAAATTCAGCTAGGGAAAAGACAGGATTATTCGAAATAACTTAAAAGTTGTATTTAGAAAAGGTCAATTAGTGCCCCACAAACGGATTAGGCAAAGGGGAACCAGGATTGCCAGGTCAAGCACTAATCAGAGCTTTTCAAAGGGAGCCAAGTTTGCTCTCTTTTGTACCAGACGGGCTACTGGAAGAAGGGTATGAAATGAAGCCGGAAGGGAAATACTGTACTACTGGGAGACCGTGGTTGTCTCGGCAATTAAGTCCTCCCCAGGTGGTTAATTACACACAGAGACAGGCAGGCATTTTAAAAAATGTTTTCTGAGTGCAGCACAAGAATGAGCACAGCCTGGCCAGCCTGGCTCCGGATCCCCAGCAATTTTTTTGCTCTGATCCCCAGAAACGTGCCTCCAAAGAGGCAGTGATGGTCCATGTTTTAGTAGCAGCTCCAAGGGTCAATCTGGCCATTGGGGCTGCGTCCCCATCAGAGTAGGATCTTCTTTCCTGCACGCCGTTCCCAGGTGAGTTTTACAACAGTGTTGTCCTCTCCCCACTTCTCCAGAACACCCCACTCAGGTGCTTCTCTACTCCATAGCCTGTCCTCCACCTTGCTCCCTATTCATGAGCCCTGGAGAACCCTATGACACCAGTTTCCCTCCAGAGCACCTTCAGCCCTCAAAATCTTGCAGGTGGTTATTTTTTCAAACGGGATAAAATTCAGGGGAAGGAATATATTAACTTGTGTTGATGACTAAAACCTCATTACTATAAGGAATTATTTTTTCTTTTTGCTATTAAAAGTAATACTTCCCCATCTGTATGGGAGTCCTCTGGCAAACGTGAATTTTGCGTGTTTCACTGAGGTCTCTGAGGCAAACACATAAATCCAAGAGAGACTTACAGACCTAAGCTTCTCATCAGTAGATACATTTCAAAATCAATGCCTATTTCATTGGGTTTGTGATCTTCTCGGACAGTATGAAGTGGAAAGTTTACAGATTACTAACTTTTCAACTTAATAAATCTGAAAAAGAGGAAAATCCTTTAATGTCCCTCTATTTATTTATGGCCTGGAATGTGTAAGAACCTACAGTGAATTATCAAGAAAAAAAAAATCCCAAACTTGTACAGTAATAAATGAACCCTTCTCTCCTGTGCTCTGCACTAACTGAAATAATCTGGGATTTCTAACAAACAAAAATAAACACAGAATATGCAAAAGTAAATTTCACTACTTTATTTTGACAGATAGTGATTGCATTGGCAACTCTTTTGTCCAGATGTTTTTTTAACTTGTACGGATTTGAAGATAATTTCCTAAAATATAGAGCAGGAATGATTGATAATGTGGGGACAATATGGTTCTTTTTCACTTGTACCAACAAGAATAACAAATTCCTTATTTCACAAGTAGACAAGAGAACAGAGTCAAGGATATTCTACGCAAAGAAAAAAAAAAGCACAGCATGGTGTACAGCAATGTGAACAAAAACACATGTGGTAAAACCAGTAGTTTACAAGTATAGCACTCCATAGCCAACATATGCGAGCTACTTATAAAGAGAAACATTCATCTAAGGGCCCAGGGAATAGTTTAAATACTCTTTTTAGATGACAATTTTTATTTTGAAAATTGTTGTTGATAGTCTAAGTGAAAGCTAAGAAATTATTCATTGATTATGATGACACAGTGAACGTGACCAAGGTCAAAGTTTGCTTTCACCCAAAAGGACTGTTTGTGTGTTAGATCTGAGAAGCAAACCTTTAAACGTTTAACCTGAGAGACTGAAAATCTTGGCAGGGTTGGGGCAATTCCACCAATTTAAAAAAAAAAAAGTCTAAACTTCTGTCACAAATAAAAGGGCTACAATGAAGCAGATTAGAGGTGGAAAACAAGCGATGTGCATATTTGTTCAATTTTTTCCTGTGCTTGTGAACTGCAAAATGTATTATTTGTTCTGTGTAATCACGCAACTTCCAGCTTTGTGCAAGTCTGTCATATATTGAGAGAAGGTAGAATATCACTGTCCCAGAGCAGGAAAAAGTGATTTTAAACTACAAAAAACAGTTAACCTTTTAATATACATCTTCCACTTAGTCTTACCTCCAAAAAATGCTCTGCTTGCTGCTCCCGATCCAATTTTCTTGACGTTGTTGTAATCAGACCTGTGAAAAAAGAATGATATTTGATTGTCAATAACTGTTGAAAAATATGCCTCCATTGACCAGAAGAAACAAATTCATTTTTTCAAACACTCAAAGGGAAAAAATCTATATGAAGCTGTATCAGACACAGATTTCTTGACATCTGTCAAGCATTTTCTTTCTCAGTGCAGCCATTATGACTTTTTAACTAACAATGAATCTTTAAAGAAAAATGCTGTGAGAAAAGTAACTGAAAAACAGTTAGCTGTGCACCTACAGTTAACATGCTACATTTATTACAGTGAATAAAAAAACTTACTGAAGAATAACTATTTGTCTTATGATTAAGTGCTTCAATGAATCATTTGCATTTGACTGAAATCCTTCCACAGAAAACATCATTAAAGATTTTAGAGTTCTCAAACAATTAATGGGATCGGATGCTGATTACTTCCATGCCAAGAATACTTGACAAAGAAGGTTATTTCTGTAATAACTACTTGTATACATAATGATTTCCAAACGTAATCATTCTAATGCATTAAAGGTTTTGTACTACAATTTCATAAATTTGTTCCAGGCTCAAATTGAGTCTTTAAAATAAAGTACCCTTTTACATGAGGATGATCAAGATATCCTTTTTTTTTTTTTTTAAAGCAATGTACTTTCACAAATGATTAACCGCTTGTGAGAATTATACCAAGGAAAGAACATGAAACACTTCCAAAGTTCCCTCAAGAAAACCAATGCATATCTTCTGTGAACATAGCTTAGCTTTTTATTTTGTTCTCACCAGAGATTTAAAGGGCAGATTTGAGTTTTCCCTCAAACAAAACACTTTTTTTTGGATAGGAAAATGCATCATGTGCTTGTTTTGTGATAGATTCTGACAAGCGTAAAGAGACTAACTTCCTAGAGATAAAGCTGGTTTTGGAGACAAAGCCAGCAGACAAAGTCGTTATCAAGAATTCCTTCTCTCTAAGATTACCAAGACAAGAAAATAAATACTCCCTCAATTACCTCTTATATTTATTTATTTTATCAGAGCAGCCAAACACCTAAACACAAATCCATGATGACTCTAAATTCTTCAAAAAAACTACCAGCAACATCTTATATCTCCGTAATGCCTTTAGTCTCAGAAGGCTTCTGCAGCTCCTCGTACACTGTCGCCTTCTCCTTGGGAAAATCACTTCATCCATTTTGGTGACAAGGGGAGAAATATTACTTGAAGTAATGGGATTAAATGAACAAAGGAAAGTCCACTCTGCTTCCAATATTTCAGACTCATTACAGGATCTATTAGATGGCAGAAGTGACACCCAAGGGGAGGTCAGAGAAACCAGAGTGGATCATTACAATTACATGAAGAATCTGGTGCTGACAAAAGGCTGAAAAGCCAGAAGAGCTGGTATTGCCTGCATCGAGTAATTGTAAGTATTCAAAACAGTTACACCATATGGGAGACATCTACTCACTGCATTAGTTTAAACAGACATGACAGCACGGATGACAAATTGGTGTCATTCACACAAGATCCCCAACATGCCTAGAGAGAATGCAAAGACACAGGGGAGAAGCTCCTAATTATATACCAATAAATTGATAAAGTAAAAATTTCAAATTGGAAATATCCCTGTTCATCACATGCAGGGCCACTATGGATATTTATCCCGCACAACCTAACCACGGTAAGGAACATGATCATCTTTATATCATCTTCCACTTTCTTCCTTCCTAATGTACCACTATGAACTCCACCTACTTTCCTTCTTCAACAAGAAAATTCTAGCCGTAAATTATAGAAGGTCTCTGCCCTCATCATCTTTTGGCAGACATATTCATATTCCTTTTCAGGACCAAGAGCTAACATCTGAAACTGAGTATCGATAACTCTCAGAATGAATAGTGTTTGTCTTTCAATAGTTAAACTCTACTACTACTACTACTACTACTATGTCTCCTCCTCACAAAACTGCTCTTACCACTAAAGAGATTTTTTTTTTCCCCTTTTTTCAGTGTAGAGCCTTTTGGACTGCAATAATGGTCAGAGTGCCTTCAGACCTGAATTTCCTTCTAAAAGAAGTGTATAAACACATGGTAAGTCTCTACAACAGCACTGCCTATATTTTAAATGTAGCAGATCTTAACAGATTTAGCACCCAGACTTAACAACCGGTCTTAAAGGGCAGGTAACCAGACCATAACCATCATTTCTGCAGGCCTGACCCTGAAGTATGGTGTTAGCACAAGTAGTTGTTTTTTATTTAAAGACAGTTCTACATACAACTGCCAGTCCTGGGTAGTTTCATTAGGTTGTTACAACACTCTACAGAAATTGGTCCTCCATGTGTGCAGTCCTGGGGCCTACAGTTTCCAATTTTGTCCCCTGAGGAACTCTCCTGTCCGACACTCATGGTGGCCCTTTTGCAGTCTCCTGGCTGCTCACTTCCACGTACATTCCTGATCACACTACACAACACCACTATTTCAAATATGATTATACATAAAATCAGATCTCAACACCTTGATGTTACTATTTATTTAATAATGGTCATGTATTAGTATAGAAGTTACTGTGGTCCTTTCAGATTCTAAAACTGTGTTTCAAGGAACTCTGTGTAAGACTAGTCATCAAAACTGAAAAAAAGAAATATATTCCAGTTATGTTTAAGCCTACCCACAACTTTACCACTCTAATCTCAAAGAAATTAATTCCATGGGTTTAATGAAAATCTTGCTGTGCCCCTCCCTCCTATATTCAATACTCCATGCCACAGATACATAATAATAGTAATATTTAGTAGGATGTAGACATTCATTTTCAAGTTACAGAGGCAATTGAGAGAAACCTGGCTTTGCACAAGAGAACATATCCCAGTTTTAGCTCTCTAACTGTATTAAATCGTCATACTCTGTTATGGTGTAAAGGCATTACCTAAAGAAAATAACTCACAGAGAAAAATAAAACCAAGGAAATGATGTTAGGCTGCACTGCTGGTTATGATATAAAATCACAAGGGGACAAAGATAAAAAATGACCCCTTCTTTTTTCCCATCTTCACTATGTGCCATAGCTCTTCTAGGCACAGCCATCTGGACAACTGTCCAAAGCCAGCTGGGAAATAAAGCACGCATTTATCACAAAATAGTCAAAAACACTAACAAGCTTCAAAAGTCGTAGCACCCCTCTCAAATAGTTTCTCTCAAATTTCCAGGGAAACATTACGGTCTTGCTAAGTGCAGGAGATATTTATAACTTTGATGATTCTTTACGAACAGCCATTAAAGCAAAGAGGAAAACTGGACCTGATAGAAAAGTTATTTACAATAAAACCATAAGCTCACAAGCAAGGTTATGTGATTCTGTTCCCAGTATTTCATATTTTTCTTTGACTTCCTGAGTTGAAACATCTCCCTGTGCATCCTGGCACATCTGTTCCTCAGGCCATAGAAATGAACTGTTTTGTGAAACTCCAGAACATTGCTTGACCGATTACTTCAGCTTGGAGATAACTGTATGTTCTTATACAACTTCCTTTCTACAATATCTGTTACTTTTGCTATTGGAGTACTTTGCTGGCCTTAATAAATTAACAATCGTCCTCCCATTACAGAGTTCAGAAATGATGGAAGGTGAATAAGACGAACTCACAAAACATGCAGGACAAGGCGACAAGTCCCAGCTGACACTGAGTGGGGAACATCCTTCCAACATCTCACTATACACTGGATAGGATCATCATCCTCTCCTGCATTATCCCCCTCTCAAAGGAAGCTCAGCTTGTGGATGGAGAAGAAATAGCAGAGTCCTTTAGCCCATCACCTTATAATCTGGATAGGAGAACCAGAGATTTGGGGTGGGCAACAAGGCAGACCTGCCTTACATCTTAGGTGCAACCATAGTGACACAGAAGAAAGAACAGGACCAAGACTGAGAGAAATCCTGGCACTTTAACCAATACATCAGCCTATACAATCTTCAGCCAATGCATCATCTTGGAAACAAATCACCAGTTATTTGGGCTCAGATACATCATCAAGACATTTGAGCAACACTTAGCACTGATGCTTGGGATAATGCTTTTTGCACATCAGGGACGCAAAGTGATAAAAAGAACAAAATTCCATGAACGAGATCAAAACCCACATGAGTTAGTTTGCGAGAATGAAGCATGCAGCTACTCAAGTGCAAACGAGGAAACACAACTTATTAGCTAATAGTCACTTGATCACAGGTCTAATGTCTTAGAATTAATAGCAGGCATGTGTGTGGGTGTATGAGTGCGTGTGTAGATGATTGAAGATGACATAAAATCAGGAATACTTATGAACTCATAGTATGACTAATGCTTTTATCATATTTTGTTTTTGTAGAAAACTACATGTTTGCTAATAATAACGCCAGCAAACCTGAAAGAGAGAGCAGTGGCTTGTTGGTTCTATTGTGCCAGCCAAGGCATGCTTCGTTATTCAAAAGTGGTATAATGTTCTGTCTCAAACTGAGTCTTTTGTGATATATTGTATTTTTTTGAACAGTAGTTCTGCTTGGACACTTAAATATGTGGCTATGCTAAATGTCTATAAGGAACACACAAAAGCTCACACTGTGCTCTGATGATATGCAGGTAAGGTACTCAACCTAGCACAACTCCACTGCAGTCAAAGAACCTCTGTAAATTGATGCTAGCCAAGAATCTCTCTCAAATTAATGTAATCTTTGCATTTTTATTTTTAGTCAAGAATACATGAAAAAACCCACAGAAAATTATTAACTTGTTTAACATAAATGAAGCAAAGAGATTTACATTGAAGTGGTATTTGGGGCCAACATTCAAAAAGTTTAGTAGCTATATTTCCATTTGCATATCCAAATGATTCCTTCCTCAGGAGGCTGTGATATTGCCACGTAATTGTACCAGAGCTCCAAAATGTAATTTGAATTCTGACATTTTTGCCAACCTTTATGAAAGTTTGTTTTGTACACTAGTGGAAATATATTTTACAGGATGGCCTAAAGCTAACAGAGATGTTGATGGTTATTTTCATTATTAACTTGACAAGAAATGTGGGATAATATGCAAGCAAGGTGAGGATCTTGAGAAATGCAGACTGAGTAAAAGCGAATAGCGACTTTTCAAATCTTAGGTGTATCTGATGATGATCAAAGTGAAGGTAACTGAAGATGGGAGAAATAAAGCCAAAACTGCACTGGCTGAAATTGCAATCTGAGGATTATGCATTTATTGGACAACACTATTTTATAAATTCCATAAATTATCAGGTAGTCAGCCAGAGTAGAGTATGCACATAAGCTTTAATTTATATGCTGGAAAAATTAAGCCTTTCTTTGTTTTCTTAACACTTTCTGTTCTGGGAAAATCAAGGCATTTGCCACCTCCGTTCTTGCAGTCAGAAAGGGTGAGGGCACCGGGACAAATGTGAACCCACCTACTAACTCTGCCTTCAATGCTTTAATTAGTGTGGCCAGTTGCCAATTAGGGTTTCCAACTGAATAATCCATGCTCTGCCTTTTTGTTCCCTTAGCTCTCTTGTTTCATAGAAGGGTTCCCATAAATATAAAACCTCTGCATGTCCGTGTATGCTGAAGTCGATAGACCACGCTATACAAATAAATACTCATATGTATATGGATGTGACGTTTTACACACACCCAGTGAGGTGAATGTTAAAAATTATCCTAAAGTACACATATTTACAGAAGTGTATTTAGCTCCTAGGTTTACTGATACTCATTCTTTCAATATATACGCATTATTTGAAATATCGGTGTTAGAAACATTACTTGATGGACTCAGAGAGCCAGAGAAGAATTCACCAAGGGCTGTTACATGAAAAGACTACAGCAGAGGAAAGCACTGGATAGCTTGAACAGCAGTACACAGAGGGAAACATTGCTGTGGATTTCCTTCTTCTGATGCTTATTCTCTACACATTCAGATCAGCCCACGGCTGTAGGTGTGATAGTGAACTAAAGTGATCTTTGACTTAGAAGAAATTCACATATTTTTCAATACTATGGCACTTAGAGACCAGAAGTCAGTTCGCCACAGGCTATTTTCTAACACAGATTGAATTTCCTTAAAATGGCTGTGAAGCCAAGGAGAGTTCAATACCCTTCTCCTTATGAAATTGAATTATTTTCAGTCAACTTGTGCATGGATAACCTTACCTTAGCTTTTCCTGAAATACTGCTTAAAAGATAACAGAATCTGGTATGGAGAGACAGCATAACACCTCCAAGTGTTGCAAATTTTATGTTATAAAGAATATATTTTTTTAAAAATGAAATTTTAAATATCTCTTTTATTGATTTCTCATTTCCAAACTTTGTTGAGATTAAATATGAAATAAGTGTGTGACACGTAATAAGCAGGCTAAAGTAAAAGAAGCCAAATAAGTTCCTCTGTTTTAAGTCAAAGCTAGTGTGTCTTCATAGAGTTAGGAAGCTGAGTAGGAAAGCAATGTCTTCCCCTTCCCCTGCAAAAGACTACCAGGATGCAATTTACTGCATGTTTTACTGTCCATTATTAAATCACGTGTTTTTTACTGTCCATTATTAAATCATCTTTTTTTTTCTCCTGCTACATATATTCATGAAAAACTTTTCATTAAAAAAATACAAGTGCAGGATGGGTTCGAAGTATGACTAGGGACTTCAGGTTATTATTCAGGGTTTGACTGAAACCTCAGAATATATTGCCTGGCTGCAAATCATAGCAATACATTCTTTATACCCTCTCCATTTTCAGCGTTAGGGTCTTTGACCAGGACAGCCAGGCTGCAAAGGACTTCTGCAAGGCTTTTGACATGGTCCCCCACAACATCCTTCTCTCTAAGTTGGAGAATTATGGGTTCGATGGGTGGACTGTTCAGTGGCTAAAGAACTGGCTGGATGGTCACATCCAGAGAGTGATGG
>JAVSBS010003811.1:90603-106574 GCA_033124195.1 Coracias cyanogaster | reverse complement strand
AACCTGACCTAGGTAGAGATGTCCCTACTTGTGTAGGGAGGCTGGACCAGATGACCTCTAGAGGTCCCTTCCAGCCTGAAACATTCTGTGATTCTACGATTCTATATATATCAAGGCTTATATATCACACCCACACAGACATGGTCTGGATGGGTTAGCTGAGGTCCTGTCTCAAAGCTTTCTAGTCCATGGCTGCTGGGGAAACTTCCTTCTCATTAAGTTACCAATTCTCATCTTCAAAGAAAACAATTCTGAAGTGGAAGCAAGAATACAAAATTAGACAGCTTTCAGTGCTGAGTTCTTGTGCCCCACAAGATGCTCCAAACATCCTGCAACACTGATGCTACCTCAACACAGTCCAAAGTAGACGTGCATCCCAACCTGCCTCTCTCAAATGCTGCAAGGAACAAGGATACAGAAAGAAAACCACATGAAGATATCAAAGGAAATGTTCTGTAGAGCTATCCTTGAAAGCACTATTTGGGGAGAAAGATACCTTGGGAATGTTTGCTGAAAATACAGGCATTTTAACCCAACAAGTTAAACAGACAAAAGGAATAAGTAAAACAAACACTGCTTTTCTACAAATGCTCCATGAATTCAGTGAGTGGTTATACTCACTGCTTGTTCAACAGAGCCCCTAGGCTGAAACTGCAGAAATTCATGTGGGAACATATGAGTTTACTGATGAGTTTACCAGAAATCTCAAATATTTATTAACTGTACGCACAAAGGTATGAACGCAGCCGTTCCATACAGGCACTGAATATAGAAAAGAGTACACATCTGTGGAAAAATACAGCCATCAGCTGTCAACGGTCCTGCTACTCTTTGGAAAGAAATTTAGAACTTTAGATGGAAAAAAAAAAAAGAGGTAGCCACAATAAATAGCATTAGGATTTCTACCATGTATTCAGGAATGTAAAACTATTGGGTATTCCTAACCACAGAAATGTCAAAATGAATAGCAATAACCAGGGTAATTTTATTACCCACAGGCAGTGAGAGGCGTTGTAAACACTCTAACGGCACATTCATCTCCCACAATAAATTAGGGATCGACAAAATGAAATTGAATTCCAAAGATAAATGATACAAAATGATGTACATTTTACTTGGAGATGTAAACAAACCTATCACTTTATATAATTACACATGTAAACCTCTAATTTAGAAAGACTGTATTCTGATCTAAATGAATGATACTTCACTGAACAAGTAACAGAACCCACCAAGCGAGCCTGGGCAATTACGTGGAGGACTGCCACCTTATTGTTTTTCCTGAGGTGACAATGAGAGTGGAACGACCTCTTTGAAATAAGGTAGGTATAAAAAATGATTGCTTTTAAAAACTGTTATGTTTTCTAATGTGTGGTTATGTCTGAAAAAAAAAAAAAAAAAGAGAAAGAAGCTGAAGCAAAAGTTTTTTATTTCTCTTTGGTTGTCCCGTCTGTCTCTCGTTAGAGCTCCCTCAGCTTATCGCTGAAAATATCAAAACTCTGCACAAAATGCACAGCAAACATTTACTTCAATGAAGAATTTTGATTATGCTTTCCTTTAAAGGCAGATTCCGGCTTTTTTTGTTCCTAGAATCTGTTTAAAATGACAATATGGTGTGCCAGTCTGTTCAGCCTGGTGGAACAGGGGACTCGGAGGGACTCCCTTTCATCCCTTCAAAACTCAGTCAGCACAGTCCTCAGCAACTGCAAGGAAACCCACTACTCTCCTAAACATTCCTCTCCGTTTTAAGGGTGGATAGGTTTCCTGGTCCCTATATTCCTCCTAAAAAGTTGTTTGGGAACATGACCACATGGCTGAAAGCCCCAGTTCCCAGACAGACTGCATTTATGAGCAATTTGCACCTTCATTTTGGTCAGCTAAACAAGCCAAGCTCCCCTGGCTTCCCCTCACCTAATGAGTCTGTCACTGCCCTTCTTACACTGCAGTTCCGCTCCTAAGACTTATGAATGGAGGCTGAACACTGCACTCCAGATAATGTCTACACAGCCCTGCTAAAGCAGCCTAGCTACTGCATCCAGGGGATGACGACCTCTAGCAGAGACCGGCAATCTTGTTATTAGTCCTCAAATGCACCACTTCCTTTATTCCACTAATGAATTTCTACTCTTCAAACTCCCAGAGATCTTTTCTTTCTTTGATGATACCTGCTAACTCTGGATCAGAGCAAACTCCCACTTTTGAAGCCAGTATTGTTGAAGAAACCACCAAACAAGATCATTTTTCTTGTCAATACTTAAGATATTCTGTTAATGTGTGCCCTTCAGCATGTACATTCCTCTTTCAAGACTCATCATTTTTATTTCCTCTTTAGCCAGACTCATATGCACATATCAGTTCAACTATTAATCTCCATATACTCGTACCTCATAAATTCTGCAGTGCAGCCACATCACATGCATTACTGAAGTTCATGTAGATGGCCACAGAGCATTTCTTAGAATATCATTTATCTTATCAATGACATCAAGATAGGCTGGTACGATTTACTTTTGGCAAAACCATGAGCACTTTTATCCCATTTTCTATTTATTTCCATGTTTTTAATTACACTGTCTTTCAAATTATGTTCAAAAGCTTTGCAGATAACAAGGTCAGACAAATAGTTCTGTGACTGCAAGGCTTATTTCTTCACCCTGTCTTCCAGCTCTTTACCACTGACATTTTATTTGTTATCTCCCAATTGTACGGTTCAAATCCCAGATTGGATAATACCCCTCAGTAGTCACTCGTTACAGGAGTTCTATTTAAGGCGCCAGTTCTTTCACATTTCTGGACTGGAAATTATCCTGGTGATTCTTACTTGCTAAAAGTGATAGTAGTGAGTTGGGTTTGACCAGGAAGAAGTCAAATCCCGAATAGCTGTGACAGATGAGTCTGCAGACCTGCCTGTATCAAACCACAGTCCCTACTTGACTGTGGTCACTTTGGACCATAAATAGCTTCAGGCATCGCAGTGAAGTGTATGAACTCAGGTGGGATGAAGGTACTGCTCAAACTGCAAACCCAAAAAGCCTCCCCTCAAAAGTCCCCCTCAGGGACGGGGTGGTAGAGCCACCATCAAACACAGTCTGCAACCCACAGCTGCTATTTTTAAATGAAAAGATTGATAATACTCCAGGTGCCCAAGCTGCACTGGCTCCTCTAGCACAACCGATGGGCAATTTCTCTGTGGTGGTGGTGTAGCCTGAGTCATCTCTTTGGGCTGGGATGCTCTGAAACAACTGAGCAAATGCCCCTGAGGGATTCATGCAGGGATTTAGCTTTCCTAAACCACTTTATGCAGAAGTTCACAGTTTGTGGGATAAGAAGGTTTTCAAGTTCAAATCCTCTCTTTAGGCTCAAATGAATATAGAAGAATAGCAATAACATTTGTTATCTCCTTATGTTTTTGTCCCTTAAAACGTGCAGTGCTGCCTAAAAACCTAATTGCTAATACAACGCCTCAGCACAGATTTTAACATCCCCCTGCATCGCTTCCATTTTCAGGGAGAAATTACAGAATTCTATTTGGGTTATAATTAGCATATAATTATTACTGGCAGGAATAGCTATAAATATATATAACTGGTGGCTAGCTTAGTAACCAGCATACATAATCATTATACAATTTTCTTTAATTTTTTAATGCACAAAGGCCTCATAATTCTGTAAAAGCGACGACTGAGCCTAACTAGGCTTTGGTTATAATTTATGCTAATGAATTTCACTGTTTGCAGGAAAGACTTACATAACATCCACAGCAGGGGTAGATGGTGCCACTTTCAGTGGAAAGGGGCCGTGCAAATACTCTGCACCTTGGGTCCGGGTACATCATGAGTTATTGTTCAATCTCTTTCTCTTGCATATTATGAAGTAATAATAAAGGAAGGGAAAAATAATAATAATAAAAAATCTCCAATGTAAACTTCAGTATAATGTATGCATAGGTCACAACATGATGAAGTCCTGGTATTTTCCTGTCTCGGTTGTGGAGGAGGTGTGGAGGGTGCGCATGGCACAGCCGTCAGTTTTCCCTCCTAATCAGGACACCCTCATTATCTTCTAAAGAGAAGAGATTTTGCATTTTTCCGCACACTCCCTCAACTGACTGCTGTTCTTGATGATAGAGAAACAACCCCAGCTTCTTTCCCAACTGCTCAAAAGAAATGAGGCGTTGATCCCTCATTACCAGCAATTGTCTCCAGCTCAGCAAAGCCACAGCACTGGCAGAGCAGCACCTTGTGCTAACGGCAGATTCTCCAGGTCAAGTCAATCTCATCTTCATCTCTAATAAAAAAAATGGTTCATCGGTGAGGTGACCTTCCTCATCCAGAAGCAGAACACAGAGCTTCGGAAAGAAGCCTCATAGAAAAGAGATATGGCCTTTTTTGATGACATGCAACTCACAGACAGACCTCATCACTGGCAGGATTTGCTGCCCCTCCCAAGGTGGTCTCCTGCCTAGGAAACCACACTGAGACACCTCTGCTTGGTTTCCAGCTCACCCTCTCTGTCTTGGGCTTAGATGAGACGTTTTAAGTCTCTGTGTATCACTTTTCCCTCCCATAAAACTGTGATATTTGTAAAGTGCCTTGTGATCTATAAAGGAAAAAATGACTTGTGTAAGGGAAAGATATTATTACTAACTAAGAGCCTCATAAAGCTCAGCCGTAACAGCACTAAGCATTTTCCAGAATTCGTTAAGTAAGTAAAGAAAATAATTTCTTTAAAGACTAACATGATTTCATTTGCTTTCCAGGGTTTTGTGCTTTCTTTTTTTCCAGTTCTCTGTGCAGGGGTTTATTTAAATTGTTATCAATGTGTAAAATATAGTATTAGCTGTGACCCTCCACTTCAGCGGCTCAGCATGCAACAAACGGCAAAAAGGCACAGTAAAACTAGAACAGGAGCAGTAGCTGCTTTTCTCTGCAAAGCCACTCCAGTACCTCAGCCTCGCCGAACAGCTGTCAGAGTGGAGAGGCAGGAGTGGGTCCTTGGTACCAATAAATCTTCGGCGGAGAAAGAGGAGCAGAATCAGCTATTTGCAAAGAGCTTTCTCTTGCTTCGACACCAAGTGAGAGGTGGGATCCCCAGGCTGAGCTCTCTCCACATGCACGGGTAGGTGGAGTGAAGGAAGGGCAAGCAGACCCCATGTTCAGGTGCTCAGTCGGAGGTCTCAGCAGCATCCCAAGCACTGTCCTTGCTGGCTGCTTTTAAACAATGGCACTGATTTATTTATAACTCCCACAGTGACAGGAGAACAACCTGAAGGGACTGCGATGAGAGCATAGAGGAGATGGAGTAATGAGAAGATGTGCACTGGGGGAGGATATGGATGCGCATCAATCCCAGCAGAGGAGAAAAGCAGACTGAAAGCAGGGCATGTTAAGCAAGCCTTTTCCATGGAAGGGGCTAATGACAGAGGAGCAAAGGCCAGCCATCACCTAATGAATGAGGATGGAGTGGTGCTACTACAAGGGCTGCTTTTGGAACAGCAGATACATCTAGAGGCTGTGACAAGCTGCTGCTGGAAGTACTGCAGCTGTAGGGACAACCACCACTGGCTTTTTCCTTTCTCTTGCCTAAAGCACAGCCCTGCTTATATGCTCCTTTCTATTTTTGACCTTCTGTGCAGGGATTTATTATGATCAGCCAAGCAGATGACTGACAGAAGTCAAACAGGTAACTCTGGGAAATATGCTGTTTACATCTGGGCAGAGGGCTCTGATAAGGTCCCAGCATTGATGACTTGTCAGCAGAAGACCTGAATGGTAAAAGGAGGAGGGTAACAAGGTTACAGCACACCACATATACGACCATCCTAAGAGGAAGACAGATGATAGCCCTAAAGATATTGAATATGAGGAGATCTTCTAAGAAAGCGAACAATGATTTGCAGAGACAAAAGTAAGCAAGATTGTGATGCAAAGACAACTTTTAATTGCTAAATGTTTTAAAAGAGCTGTCCAAAACTTAGTTCCTTGTTCAGTCAAGAAGAACCCAAGAGACGCAGCGAGGACTTCAGTTTCCCTCACAGCACTTGGGTACACGTCTTGGTGTGTAGGGTGTGAGAGTGTGAGGACGTAAGACCAACTTGCAGAGCAAGTTAAATAAAATAAAATAAAATGCCCTTCTCCCTTCACAAGGTCTCACACTGGGTTTTGTTACACTTAACTGTGACACTCTTATTTCAGCTAGTTTTAATCTAGGAGACTTCTTAATAAAATGGATGGCACATTTAACTATCCTGCTGACCACAAGCTGAGGAGAACCATGAGGATAATACACACACCCATTGTGAAACCTATTCTATGCTAACCTATCATGACTCAAAAGCTGGTTGTTATTGCACTACTGGATACAAAGGCTCTGAAGCAGAGTGGGATGCTTGGTGTGCTCATTTGCATCTCATTACCCAGCATGCTCTTCCTCCTCGGAGCTATTTTCATAGCGGCATTGTTGTCCGAGCCCTGGGAACAAGTGGAAAGATTTGGTGACTTTGGATGCACGCAGTTCTTTTCTGCTTGCTTTGGTCCTCCTTTATAATGAAAGGCTTTGCAAAGTGGTGAAAAAGAATCAATTTTCCATTTTTAAGGCTGCATGGGTGGGGCTTTTTTCAGTAGTTTAAGCTATCAGGAGCAAATCTTGAATAACAAATAAGATTACAGAAATGTGAGCCTAATGTTCCTCTCTACAACGTGCTCAAGCATGAAGGTTTTGATCGGAGAGTAAGAAATGAGATTTAACTTCCTTACGATTTAAGTTGCGTTTGTACAAAGAACCTATTCGAGAAAAATGTGATTGCAAGCTCATTATTCAGTGAAGGGCAAATATCTTCAATCGCAATCCAGTAACATCAGCAGCTTTCTCTGTGTGTTACAAGCCTCAGCGAAGAGAACTGAACATACTGGCTTCTGTCATTGTCTACATCTAAGACTGTGATGATTTCACCCTGTCCAATTCATTTCAAAAGCTGTAGCTTCCAATTAAAAGTATAAGTTGTCAGCCAGAATAAGTGTCTATCATTTGAGCCAGAGCAGTTTTGGTTTCTGGCAGTTTTACTGCATCAAAGGGTTGATTTACAGATCAGTTGCAATTTTTTTTTATTCAGTACAAAAGGGAATAAAACTGCCTCAGATGCAGGACTCAAAATAACGCTAAGCTACTTAAGCTTTCCATAGTTTTCAATATGTTTTATCAAATTGGAAACAAAATTTCACTCCTCAGTGACTTCATAATATTCAACAGGCACTTAAAAATAATAATTAAAAAAATCCAGGAAAATCTAAGAACCTCAATTTCATGTTCTTTAACAACATCTAGCATACAAAGATTACATTGTACTTCATAAATGTCAATGAACTCAGGATCAGAAGCCTGTGTGAGGTATTAGGTTAACTCCTCCACAGGTTAAACAGATTTCTCCCATTTTACAGCCTTAAAAAGTCAGAAAGCCATGGGTTTTCCTTGCCCAGAGACCTTCTGTCATGTATTTGTAAATTAATTTTGCCTATATTTACCTATTTTTCATCCCAAGGAGTCTCAAATTTGCTCACATTCTTAAAACACAGACCTGGGAGACTGAAGATAATAAGAGTTTAGAATGTGTTTCTGCTATGGTTTGTGCCACTCTTCAACGTGTAGTTTTACTTTTAAAGTTAAGACTTAGTACCTCCTTAAAACACGCAGAACGTTTGCTCCTTGGGCTTAATGTGGCAGGAGGCTGAGTAGAATTTCACAGCAGGATCCCGTGATGATGCTTTTAAGTGTTTGTGCTGTATAATCCTTGATGAATCAATTAGGCATTCTCACTCACCCAAATTATGAATTTTACAGCAATAGCACAGCCCTAGGTCTAGAAACTGCTCCTGTAGGATCCAAAAGGATCAGTTATACCTGGTGTAGGTACCTGGGATATCCTTGGTGAAATTAAAACACCTAAGACATAAAAGGCAAATTAGGTATTTAAAACATTTTAAGACAGAGGAACTCACTGTCAGCCTCTTTAAAGCCCAAATCTATCCCCAGCCCGCTGCACTGAGCTCAGAGCCAGTGTGTTGGGGTATGAAGACATGCAGGAACTGAGAGCAGAGATTGGAGACTGCTTGGCAGCTGGGATGGGGCTCCATCAGAGTCAGGATAGGCACAGATCTAATGACGTGAACAACAAAACACAATTTTTAAAAGGCCGTAGTATCTGGTAACAGCTACACACAGAGTTCAGTGCGCTGCTGGAGCACCTGGACAACCCTGGTAGCTACTGGACAGAGCGGTGATGGTAGCACAAGACCAGGGATGCATGGAGAGCTACAGCAGCCATTTCTCTCCCAGAGGCAGTGCTTGGATGTGTAGGCAGAAATGACTCAAGGCAGCAACGGTGCAAAGGAACAAAATAAAGAACCATACTTCATTAAAAAGTGAAATGATGAACGGTTCATTAGAAGTTCACTAAGACACTCTATACCCCAAAATAATATTGCTGTGTCAGTCAAAAGAAGACAAAGAAGCTAAGATTCAATGGATTTTTAGTATGAGGATTTTTCCAACAGTCAGTAAGTACTCCCCCAGCCACACTGCCAAAACCTCTCTCAAGGCCAAGGGTTAGCGCAGGTGCCATGAACCAGAATAGGACCCTGAGTAACCAGTACGGGTAAGACTCACTGCACTCACCTGCATCCTACCTGGCTGACAAACTCCCTCGTGCAGTCAAAGGGGAGAAGCAGGCACTTCTAATGCAGGGTTTATATGGTTTATTTTAGATATCCAAGCTAAAAGGAGATAAAAGGCAGTTTAGGAGTGTCTGTTTCTCTCCCATCACTATATAAGTAGTTTACAAAACCAGTTTGGTTGCAGATGACTACCATTTGATGTGTGTGTGTGGGGTGCCACTCCCTGTGTCCTAAGATACAAAACCCAGCAGGCAGATGAGGGAGGCAGGATAGGACAATCTTTAACCCTAGGTCCTCCTGGATTTGGGGCTGTCAGCGAGACCTTATGGCATAAATTACAGCAGCCCCAGAAAGCCATGAAGCAGCTCTGACTCCCTTATTTTAGGCTACATCATTCTCTTTCCCATCATTGATATTTCTCCGGCATCCTCTGCCGGTTGGCCCCTTTCCACGCCTGTGTGCGAGGAGAGACCTTTCCTGTCCCATGGCTCAAGCCGTTCCCTCATCCTCTGGCCACCGGAGTTCGAGGGCGATAGCACCTCTGACCCCTATTTCTGTCGCCGAGATAAATTCAACTTCCTATTCCATTTTTATTTCTAGGTCAAGACAAGAACGATAGATTAAAACCAAAACTAGCTGAGCATTCATTCTGGAAGCTGCTGCTTCCAGCCTGCCAGGCCCCAGCCAGCCTCCTGCCTCCAACTATGCCAGTTACTGATCCTTGTACCGAAACATTTACACTGGCACAACCCCCAGTGAGCGCAGTTCTATTGCTATGAAGGTGCTTTATACTAGCATAGATTATGAGATAAACAAGCTCATTGATACCGCTGGAACTGCATTCACTTCAGGGTATTTGTCGTGCTTTCATGGTACCAGGGCAGTTAAAGCAATACAACTTGTGTCTACAGACAAGACCTGAGCCTAATGGTAATGAACACAGCCATTTCCAGCCACCTTGAGCAGCTGAGGTGTATGTTAGAAATAGCAAGTGGCCCATAACAATTTGCAACAGCACCAGAAACCGCTATAAAACAGCTCCACCTTCAATTGCGTTTGCCACATGTGCAGGAAGGATGTTCATTATGCCCCTTTTAGCGGGAGGCCCCAAGAGCTAAAAGTTGCTTGTGGCCACTTTTTTCTTGCGTCTGGACAGCAAAGCAACACAAAAAAATAATCAATTCAGCCCCTGACATTTTGCTGTGAAAGAGCTAAGCCAGCACAAAACCGCTGATAAAAGTGGCGGTTAACCCTGTGCTACCCTTATTGTTCTTTATTCACCAGCTCCGAGCGCTCAGGCAGCCCGCGGAGCGCGGGAGAAGGGGCTTTGCCATCTGTTGCTAGGGTTGACATCACCCCTGTTTGCTCAAGCGTCGTTTCTCGGGGCTGTGTTTGCATCGTTAATCAGCCCTGGCTCTGCGCTGGCCCATTCAGCAGGGCCTTGGCTGTCAGCTCTTGAGCACCTCGCTGCAAAAGGGACCTGGCAAAGTGCTTGGCCTCGCTCGGAGAGAGGTTTGGATATACATCAAGATTACTTTGGATGGAGTGTTTGTCAACTCCTCCTGGGAGAAACTGTGCCCTGCACGGCACATAACTTGACAAAGGGAGAAAAAAACAACCCTAGAAAGCCACCTCCCTCTCCTATAAGCACCCTCCACGGGTTAGAATTAACTCCAAACCACAGAAAACCAGACCGTGCTTTCTGCTGAGACTGGATTTGCCAAGAGGCTGCTGAACCCATCCATGTGATAATGGGTACACATTTTGCTCAGCTTCATACTCCAGGTCTTTTCATCTCTTTTCCCTGAATAATACAAAGAACAATCTCATGGAAAACTACAAGAAATTCCTTGTCAAGACAAAAAATGGGTTTTAATTTAAAAAAAAAAGGGCTGTCAAGGCAGACAGGCGGGAATGTTGCCATTGAACAGTCAGGGAACTGAGGCACAGAGGGGCTTAGTGACTTGCTCAAGGTCAAACAGAAAGATATGCATGAGCAAGGAATAGAGTGAAGTGCTGCTTACAAATGCTACAACAGCACAGACACCAACTAGACACATGGATTCTTCATTTCCAACAATCTTGTGTTTTCCCAAATGTCCAAGTGGGTCATGCAACGTTAGGATAAACAAAGGGTACGTTGTGTTTAAAATACATATGACAAAAATATGGAAAATGCTTAACAAAACTGACATATATATCGAAAAGGTTTCCAGAAATACGCAAAATTTCCATTTGGAGTTGTGTTTTTTCCTTAGGGATGAAGAGAGGAACACAAATACAAGTTTCTTTTACAGGAAGCGGATCTGTACTGAAAAATCAGTAACTGTTTTAAATGCGAAACATCAGATGGGACTCATCTCGAGACTAAGACACCTATATGTAGGTGTCTGCACGTGACATAGGGAGCTCATCAGTACATGTTCAACTTGGTTGCCTTCACAAGCAACTAGAGCTCTGGGTACTTCTCCTGGCCCTCAGTCCTTGCACTGGAGAGACTCAGCTCTCCTGTGGGACCTGCAGATGCCTTAGACAGCCCAGGGCTTCTCATTTAGCACTCCATGCCCATGTCTGGAGTGCTTTCTTCCAGTTTGAGCACGAAAAAGAAAATGTTACTATGCCTGCATATTGCTGGAATATCATGATTAGGACAAAGCAGTGAAGAACAATCTAGTTTCCTACTTCTAGTGACCTTAATTTCATTTTCATCTTCAATGGCCTGTTTTCCAGACCCCATTTGACATCAGCGGTGCTAATTAATACCTTCCTACCCTGCTCAGCACCACTGACAGCCTCCCTCCCAAGTGTTTTGGACAAAATTGGGCATCGAATGAAGTGCTTTTCTCACTGAATATCAACTTTCCAACAGTTGTGGGTTTTTTGTGAAAAAAACCCACACCTCTTCCTTGCAGTGTTTTAAATTTCCATATATTTTCTCTAAAATTAGGAGTTTGGATTTGAGGATCCCACTGTGCTGTCTAATAGTCTCTACTCATGCCTTGATGTAGTCCAGGTTCCACAGTCTTCATATCCCAGCATCCCAATAGAAAAAAGCTGGTGCTCAGAGGAAGCTGAGTGGGTTGCTCAGCCCTGAGGACTGGGGGTTGTAGAAAAGGCATTGGGAATGCTATTCTCAAAAGACAAAAAAGTATTTTAAAGTTTGGTTTTTCACCCGCAAAATGTCCCATGGCATTTTTTAAAGGAGAAAAAAAAACCAAAAAAAACCTCAGGCTCTCCTGTGCTTTATACAGTAATACATAAACTTGTGGCATGTCAGCAACTGAAAATCCTTCTCTATAAAGGGTTTCTGGGCTGATACAAATTTGTTTTCTCTAGTACTATCATCCCCTGACCGTGCAATATGTCCAGCCTGGAAGGACTACAGAGCTGCATTGGACCCCAACTAGCCCTTGAATGAGTGAGTGCTTAGAGCTGCAAGCAGATATATCTATTTTCCTGCCCTTCTCAATCCATCTCCACTGATGACACCAGCTCCTGAGTTGGAACTGCTTTTTTCACCCTGCTCTGCTACCCCGAGTGAAGAGGCACAGAGCTTGGATGGGGGTCTGTGAGGTTGCATCAGCCATGGGAGATGCTGTGCCTCTGTTTTGGTTCCACACAGCCCTTTCCCCAGGAACGATGCCACCAGAACATACAGCCTTAAATGAAGCTGTTTGATAGCTCTACAGTAAACCATCTTCTAACAGGGGAAAAACCCACAACCTTTCTGATAACTTCTCAAGAGCTACACCATGGCAGCATCATGGTGCCACGGGAACAGGATTAATATTTCAACTAATACGATGCCAAACACCACATATGATGAAAGTCAACTTGCCTAGTTTTGGACAAGTAAAACTGAGTTTCCTCTTCAAGCCTGTAAACCAGGTTTCTGCCGTATGAGAGACATGAGGGTCTGGACCACCACTCCCTCTCCATTGCCTACAGACAAGTCTGCATGTCTGGCTTAGCACAGATGTCTAACTCTGAATGGTGACGTGAAATAAAATTAATCCCACCCTTCCTGGCCAGCAGTACCACCGCTCCTTGCTCTTCTCTCCTCTCTCTCCTTGCCCATTCAGATCTATTTCTGAAGTACCTGGACAGCAGTGCGATGGTATTCAGAAGTCTTGGTTTCTTCTGGCAATTTAGTCCCGAGGTTTAGCTGTTTATACAGGGAGACTTAATGAGTACAGTTACTTGTGTGAAAACAGAAGCATCTGTGGTTGTGGTTACGCCTAAATTCAGCCTACAACCTCAGCTGTCAATAGTTTATTATCTTTTAAAAACTAAAATAAAATTAAGCCACATCCCCTAATTATAAAGGGACTGTTTTGAGTGGTCTGAAAAAGGTGATCTGAACCTTTTGGGCAGGAGCGCGCTCACTGTGTGACCTTCCCATCACCCCATGCATAACGAAGCAGAAATAATTGGGAAATTCCCTCCGATGTCACCTCTCAGATTGTGCTTGCCGCTTCTCAAGGCTGTCATCGCACTGCCGCCTGCTCGCAGTAATCGCTGCTGGCACAGGACGTGCTCGTACCACGCTGCATTATTAGCAAGCTGTCAGACACCAGCGACGCAGAGCCCCAGTGCCAACACAGAGAGAGTTATAGGGGTAATAATGTTGTTCGTTAGGTAAAAATAACTGAACTTGTAGAGTTAAGAAAAAAAACCAAACCAAAACAAAACACAAACCACAAAACTCAATGCTATTTTATTTCTTTTCCCATGCCGAGCTCAAGAATCAGTTTATGAGGTGGATACAAGATGATGTTGAAGTGCAGTAATTTATATGTGGACTCCTTTCTGCAGGCCTGCAAGGGTTGCCAGGGGTGAGTACTTGCTATGTTTTAATTGCTTTTTATAGGCTGGATAGTGCCTATAAGCCAAGCCCTGAGTAAAGACTTGAACACAACCTGCACCCCACAGAGTGGAGCTCCAAGAGGCACTGTGCCTCAGACAAATACTCCTGAGTCCCACTTGCCTACACTTTTCTGTCATGTCCTGGAGACAGTCACCCACCACGGACCCATGCAAGTAACCCAGCCTGGCACAGCTCCCTCTGTCCTGGCTCCTTGGAGAGTCAGGAGGAATGAGGAGAAGCCACCCACATGGTCCTCATCCACCTGCTCCCAGCCTGGGGACAGAGAAGTGAGCAGTGACCCCCTGCACACCCAGCCCCTTATTTTGAGCAGCTGGTAAAGGGCTGGGGGGGGGGGGGGGTTCACAGTCTATTGTAAAAAATATCCATCACAAGTCAAAGTCCAGCTGTCAAACAGTTCATTCCTTTACACCATCTTCCCCTACATAAGGAGCAGCCTCTCAGTTCAGTTTTCAACCTAACACCTCATTGAAATCTCTCCTGGAGCCCATAAAAAATCTGTGAAAGGCAGTAAATATTTCAAGAAGAACAACTCCAAGTTACTTCCCTCCCACCAGCTTCTCAGCATATCCTCTCCTTCACTTCTCCTGTTTCCGTTGTAAACCCAGGAATACCATCAGTTTGCAGCAATTATGATTGTTCAAGTATTACAAAGACAGCAGGATAATAAAACAATTTATGAGTAAGTTGAAACACTTAACAGCTGACCTCCTCTCTGTGCTGATGAAATCAATAGCCAACACTTCCCCTCCTACAACAACTGTAGCTTAGGAGTTTGGTTACCGTACCTCACTGCACAGTGCCTGCGTCTGTGCACGCACTATGAGCATAGGGCACGTAGCATGGGATGGCGCCTTTCCAAAGGACATGTGCTGTATTAAATGGAAATAAAATATGACCATATATTTCCTATCCTCTCCAAACAACCAAATGTAAGATTCATTTACAGACACGGCGTAGGAAACTGGAGAAAATCTTTGTCGTTTCCAGCAACAACTGAAAAATATGTTTCTGGAACATTTATTTCTTGCTTATACAAATGGTCAATACTTGGTTTGAAAGAGGCGTTTTATCCATCACCGTTTTTGAAACTGGCACTTTGGAGAACAGCTTCATGCATGACCACCCTGATATCGAAGACCTGTTTTACTGAAATCAGCAAAGGTTGGGAAGATGCTGGACCCTAGAGAGACAAACGATAATTCCTCTCCCCAAAACATCTCTGAGAAAGGATACAGCGAACAAGCCACTAGACTTGGGTGAGCCAAACTTCGAGTTTTGGCTCTGTCGTATTAGCTCACTAGCTACTTGGCAAGAGGATAAATATTCAGTCACCCGTGCTCATTTTGTCCAATCTCACCTCATACTCTTAGCATAGCAGTAAGACTTGCGCTGATGAGATTTTTACCTTCACAAATCAAAATCAAAGGCCAAGAGGAGTGATCATTATTAACCAGGGCTTGCACCTGCTGAGCCGCACAGGGCTCCACTCCCTTCCACATCCACGCGAGGTTCACACAAACATCTAGGTCAAATTATTGCTAGAAATTAGGAATGACCACAGCTTTGACTAGCAGCAGTGCATCAGCATGCTGGCAATGTCTCCCTCTGAGCCAGCTTGCCAAGCAAACAGATCTGCACCTGGAGGAATTGCAGGTAATTGAAGTTAAGGCTCAGCAGGATGATTTGAGTTATTACGCTCTTGGGCATAAGGGACAAAGCCATATTTCAAGAACCACATTTAATTTTCAAACCTAATAATTTGGGGTGCTATAAATGGAGGTACCTTAAAGGAGTTGGGCTTTTAAAAGACTGCAAACAGCATCTTCTGAAATCAGATCCCTGTTCATTGCTTCACCCTGGGTGCCCCTAAACTGAAGTAACTATTCCATAATGAACTATTTTCATAATCAGTCTGCATTTACCTAATGACTTTGAAAGAAAGACAGGTAATACTTATGCATTTAAATTAGGCATACAGGCATAACCCTTAGGAATCAGTTCTATCTGCTAAATTCCTCTTTTTACACTGAGGTCAGGTACAGATTTTACCAGATACAGTGTTCCTTCCTTAATCACTGAACGTAAGTTTGTGCTTTTTTGTCTGATGCTTTTTTGTGCTTTTTGTCTGATGCTCTTTTGTGACATTTCTGGCTCCAGATCTCTGGGTCACAGGGAAGGACTATGTAGAGCTGAAAGCCATCTGCTGTAGAAGAGCAGGCTTACTGCTAAAGCCACCTTTTCACCCACAGTGCTTGTGACTCCAGCTGTGAGAGGTGCAGGCAAGAGTGTCCACCTCCGCAGGCAATGCGAAAATGGAAAGAAATTCATAGCTGCCAGAAGACAAGAGATGCAGAAGTTGAAGCCTCCTAAGTGATTTTTATGGACATTGAGGCAATATGAGAGTCTGGCTGCTG